>JAUCBJ010007989.1:0-41870 GCA_032718475.1 Nemertoderma westbladi
AACTGGTAACAACATCTAAAATTGTTACTAACACGAATCATTTTGCTGTGATGGGGGGGGGGGGGGGGGGGTAACAGGAATGGGAGTGTAACAGGAATGGGAGTGTAACAGGAATGGGAGTGTAACAGGAATGGGAGTGTAACAGGAATGGAAGTGTAACAGGAATGGGAGTGTAACAGGAATGGGAGTGTAACAGGAATGGGAGTGTAACAGGAATGGAAGTGTAACAGGAATGGGAGTGTAACAGGAATGGGGTGTAATAGGAATCACTATCTGGGACGAGAGGAGGTAACAGCACTGGGGGGTAACAGGACAGTACGACAGTATTAAATACTTGAAAAATATCAAATGTGTGAAATATTGTGAACAAGATGTTCCTTTGAAGCACAACCGTGGTTACTGTTAGAACAACTCATAACAAATTACTAGAAAAAAACATATAAAACCTGGCGAGCAAAACTAACCGAGTATGGTACCCTGAGCGGCCAGTTTTGTATTTTTTTTCGATTCCCCGACTTTTGCAAACTCGTTTGAACAACTTTACAAAACTCGGGAAAACAAATCTAATTGGCTGGAGTGGTTTCTATAACAATAAACACCCAATCATGTTTGTTTCCCCGACATTTGCAAACTCGTTCGAACGAGTTGGCAAAAGTCGGGGAAACAAAAGACTTGATTGGGTGTTTGTTGTTATAGCAACCACTCCAGCCAATTAGATTTGTTTTCCCGAGTTTAGTAAAGTCGTTCGAACAAGTTTGCAAAAGTCCGAGGAACAGTTAATAAGATTACAAAACTGGCCGCCCAGGGTCAGGGCCACCATAATAGAGAATTACCGCCCGAGCTACATACATAATGTTAATAAACCTCATAACCAACGGCTGTATTTCCAAGAATATATTACACAGTATGGCACAGTGCCATACTGTGTAATATATTCAATTTTTAGCACATGTTTAAATTTCAAAACCCAGTATCTCATCTAGCTATATAGAAAATACATATAAAAATTATGTATAACAAAACCCAGTATCTCCAAAAATTGTATGTCAAAACCTGACTATGCCCCATTTTATGAGCAATTGGTAAATTCCGGAAAACAAATTAATATTTTTGACAACGTGGGTAATTTAACCAATAGCTTAACTAGGTACTGGAAAGAGGTTTTGTGGGAATTCATTTGTGGGAACATCAATCCATGTGTTAAAGTGGTGTGACAGTTCTACAAATTAATACTGATCGAGATACTGGGTTTTGTAATGAATATATTGTCTATTTTAAGAACATAATATTGTCTATTTTAAGAACATAATTTATAATTCAAAACACAGTATATTTCTTATGTTATATATAAAAAAACAACAACTAACAGCTAACAAACATGTAATATATTTCACATATTGTGAATTTATTTTTGTCAGCTATTGCAGCCTTGTACCACCGGGTCCGGTCTTTAGTTTACATTCAGTGTCTTTTTCCATTCACTTTAAACTGCCCGTCCGTAGTTTATCACCCCCCCCCCCCCCCCCCTAATTTGAATATATGAGGCGTGAGTATTACGGACATTTCCGACCCATGAAAATTTCATTAGACCCTTTGAATGGGTCGGAATTGTCCGGATCGCAATTGTCCGGGTCGGAATTGTCCTAACTTCGTGGGCTGGGCATGCATTATGTACCGAAGGGAAAACAACACCTTGTGGGGGTGCAACATGTACTGAAGGGAAAACAACACCTTGTGGGGGTGCAACATGTACCGAAGGGAAAACAACAGCTTGCATGGATGAACAATGTCTTAAAAAGGTTCGATAATAATAATTGGTAATAAAAGGCTTAAATTAATTGAAACAAAGAAAGGTTTGCCAAAAGGTTTTGGTGAAGTTTTTTGGACTTTTTGGAGATACTGGGTTTTGGCAAAAATCCAAAACCCAATATCTCCCAAAAGTTTCATATCAAAACCCAGTATCAACGACTATGCCTCATTTCATGAGCAATAATTAAATTCTGGTAAATTAGATTCCTGTTTTTTATTGGTTGGCTAAATTAACCAATGGCTTCCCTTGGTTCTGACAAATTTTGGGTTCATTTCATAGCTTTGAACATCAATCGCAGAAGGTCCAAAGTCTGTGAGTTTTTTTAGTGCGTTTTTCTCAAAATGAAAAATTTGGGGATACTGGGTGTTAGAATGAAAGGGCCGTACTGCGTACAATTTACCAAACCTAGCCGCTAGCCCTCCTAATAGACATCCTTTATGATTCTGAACTATAGTCAGTAAAGTCTGTATAGTCAGCATTGTACTATAGAATTGAATGCAGGTGTCTTCTGAACTTATATTTTAAATCAATTATTAATGAAGAAATAGTCTTTAGCGCAAAAAAGCGCTTTTGGCCATTACAGTGCTATTTTGGGCCCGATTTTTAACATATTTGGCTTGGCTATTCTTAAACAACCCAGACGATGTTTAGAAGCACAAAAAATAATTTTCACCCAATTTTATAGTTACAGAGACACCAAAATGTAGTTTCCATTTTCCCCCCATTACAGTGTTAATGAATAAAAAAATTAAATTAAATATATATATTTGCAGAATTTTTAATTCAACACTAAATGGAAAATGTCCTTCAAACAAATTTAAAATCAACTAACATAACTCCACTATTCCTACTCTATAACAACAGTCCATGCTACACTTAGTATTATAAGTATATAATCTATGTTCTTTATAGTATATTAAGTAAACCAAACTGCACTTTTTAACTAAAATCACCAAAACTTGATAAAAACTTATAAAACCAATTCCAAACAATAAAAGCTGCTTAAAACCAAATTCAAATTTTGCACTACGAAGCACTAAAATGTAAAACAACAAAAATAATAATTATAGTATTGTTGACATGCATTGAAAGATTATAAAAATTTTGGAAATAATAATAATTGTATTACAATGCTAGTATTACTATGTACACTATGCCAAAAGTAATATTTTGTAAACACGAATTATATTTATTTATTTATTTATCAAGCACCTTAAGTAAAAAACATTACCGGTATGTGTGTTACAGTAGTACCAAAGTATGTAAAAAACTAAAAAGCAACAAAACCTAGACGTTGGACGCAATCAGTGATCAGCTGACCCTGACAGCAGCCAGCTGATCGGTAGGTTTCGCCCCACAGCTGAAGGCATTCTCAGGAGGCCAAGCCAAGAAATGTACTGAATTTCATTTCTTGGCTTGGCCTCCTGAGAATGCCTTCAGCTGCGGGGCGAAACCTACCGATCAGCTGGCTGCTGTCAGCTGATCACTGATTTGCGTAATGTGATGTAAAAAATAATGAAGAACAAATTTATAAAATAAAAAAAATTGTTCTAGAACTCTTTCATAAAATTGCCAAAACCTAGATAGTATAAATAGTGTGAATGACCCTAAACATAATTTTAGTGCCGATCAAGGTAATTTATATCACTGAATGTTCGGGTCTAAATATTATAATTACAAATTGTAATAGGCCTAATGTTCCATTTAAAAATAACAATAATTTTCGTTATTGTTGGATATTAAATGAATAGTATCCAATTTTTTTAATATAATATATATTCTTAGATATAATATATAATAACAAAACTGTATGAAAAGTCACACTTTTTAAATTTTACACATTTTACTTTCAGTATGCAGTATGTCAACCGCAAGAATAAGCAGTTTTATGTAAACACTGTAAAAGTGATGTTAAAAAAATACAACGTAAATAACTGTGATTAAATAAGCAACTTATTATTCATATTATGATGTTATTGTTTATTCATAATATTATATGTTACCATACCAGTGTGGGAATATGTGTATTACACAGTTATAGGCCTAAACCGTTTGTTCCTGTCCCTAATAAATGTAACCAGTATTGGAGTTATATTGTGTGATGGTCGCGTAAACGACCGTAAACACATCTGGCTGTTTGCATAAAAGGGACACCAACTTCCTCCCCAGAGTCCCCCCAATTACGCACCATCACCATGGGCTCTCGCTCCTGGTGCTCTATCAAACACCGCACACACATCCCTGTGATTACCCACTCCTGTAGTCGGCATTGCAACTGGCCTTCCCTAAAGGTGAGAGACTCGGGTCCTGGCATCGGTAGATCGTACCGACAATATGGACACCAGTCGTTCTCCGTCAGCCATGGCTTCATGCAACCCTGGTGGAACACATGCTCACAAGGCAACATAAACACCTCACTGTTGGAGTCTATCTCCCCGAGACACAGCTCACACACTCCAGATTCAACCTTGAGTCCGGTATTGAACCGACGGAAATCCACTACTCCATCGCCCACACAATCCATGTTGAGGACGGCCAGCACGGACATCACATCGTTCATTTCACAAGGTTTAGACATCATATCCTTACATTTTGAAATGGGAGGAACTTTATTTTGCTTTAAGTGTTTTGTAAAAGCTTTTGTGGGATAACTGATTCGTTTGCTTTGCTAACCAGTTCCCCCCAAGGCGCTGGAATACTCTAAAAGGGATCTCTAGCTCGAATAGTGCAAGCTACCGGCTGATTGGCTGATTTGCTGTATGAAGGGATCTGGGCTATGTTCGATCGTCCAACCAGCTTGGGAAGGTTGCCCCATAGCCCTGCTTTCTGTATCTGCCAATAGGATTTGAGTTGGTTTTGATTTTGACCTATCACAGATCTACTGAACTGAATTTCCTATCTGTATGCTCATTCTCTGTGGTGAGTGAGATCTTTGTAGAATAGGGGTAGCTGGTATTCTTATAGTTATTGTTATCTTATGGTTTTTAGTGTTGTTGGTGATTCTAAGCCAGGAAGAACGGCTCTGCCTTACACTAGTAGGCTTAATTATAAGGACATATATCCGTTATCATAACAAAACTGACTGATTGTCACAACTCATGCAACTCAACATACCATACCTAATCAAACAACCTGTGCATACTTTTATATTGTTATACTGCTATTTACTGTCAGTTCTTCATAATATGGTTGATGAATTATTATATTTGGAATAACGATAAATAACCCCGAAACCCAATATTCGTGATATACCGAAGGTAAGAGAGAAAGGTTACATATAACGATTGTGACTTATGTTAAAGTGGTTTGAAGTGAATCTAATGTTATTTGATAGACCTACATGATTCGGTCCGTGTTCCTTTTATATGTGACTAAAATCAGTGAAGATCGGCAGATTAGTGTGCAGTATTGTGCAGCATTGTGTATGAGTGAGACTGATAACGAAGCATTTCCTAAAGAATGCGCCATATATGTGAATTATAACTAAGCCATATCGTTGTGAGTAGTTTAAGTCATAACTCTGTTTATATAGATAGAGCGCCACGTCCTAAAGGAACTGTTAATATTCCCGAAGGTGAATAATATTGTCAGAGATTATATAATACGATCAGTCGAATAATACAGTAGGCTTACCTAGCAATACGATTAAGCCGTCGAACCCAATCTCCCGGGTATATCCAGTGGGTGAATGATCGCGCACAGATTGGTTTCGACTAGTGTAGTGAATCAAATACTTGTCATAGGCTAAAAGCGAATTATTATCTAGAAGACATCCTAATTTGGCGGGTTAAACTGCCAAAGGTCTGAAAGCGCGAACAATAACGGATATTGCTTCTGTATTGCAGTAGGCAATAAAGCTGAAGTACCGGTACCGGCAACCGGTACCCAGTAGGCCTGACTACATAACCACCCGGACCGGTACCTACAGCAGTACAGGTACAGCAGTATTATTCGATTTTGATTATTATATACCAGTAGGTCTTAATAATTAATCGGGGACGCCTGGTTTTTATTGGGATTTTACTAGGCCTATTTCTGTCAGTTTTATTTGTTTGTAGGCCAGTATTGAACAGAAGGCGTGTAAGCCTGATCATATTGTACAGACAATTTGTAGGCTGAGCTGTTGTCTGATTGTTGTTAAGTCTGAACGGATTGCAGTGTGTGTAGAGCATCTGTCCGATAAAGAACGGTTAGGAAGTAGGGGCAGCCAATGCTGTAAGGTAAACCCCCATCTAAAGAATAAGTCGTACTACTGAGTTAGAACGCATACTACCTAATCATTTCGGAGTCTGCATGTCCTGTAGTTTATTTAGGCTTGAGAGTAGTCTGCCATCGTTTAGTCTGTACTTTGTTTGTGTAGTCTGTACAGGTAGCGTATAATATTTATTTAGATAATTTGTAGGCTGGATAGTTGTCTGGCTGTTATTAGGTCTGAACGGATTGTAGTGTGTGTAGAGCCCCTGTCCGATAAAGAACGGTTAGGAAGTAGGGGCAGCCAATGCTGTAAGGTAAACCCCCATCTAAAGAATAAGTCGTACTACTGAGTTAGAACGCATACTACCTAATCATTTCGGAGTCTGCATATACCGTAGTTTGTTTAGGCTTGATAGTAGTCTGTCGGTATTTGGTCTGCATTTTGTTTGAGTAGTTTGTACGCGTAGCGTAATATTTATTATTCAGAGTTTATGCGATTATCCGCAACATTCATTCCCCAAGCTTGTTCCTACAATAATTGTGTTTGTTATACATACCGCTATAGTTAAATTAACCCCGGTACTACACGGGCTGCTTGGCATAGGTAAAGACTGGTGATTTTGTGCACCGGTCACTCCAGCAGATGCCGTGGTTCTTTTAGCTGTTCAAGTATATTTAACTACTGATTATATGTTATACAAGTACTCGTACCTAATTTAGGGTTTAGTGTACAGTGCTTTCCGAAAGTAATTAGTGTAGACATTATATTTGTGTTGTAAAGTGGTTGATAGGCACGTTCGATTAGCTCTATTAACTTCTAGGTAGGAACACTCCGTGATACATAACGTAGTACCTATAGCGATACGGCTATAGGTCGTCAGGCGGTGGTATTTTCCTATCTGGACAACGCAGTGTATTTACTACTACTTATTATTTTCAAATACCGTAGTACCCTGTCCGTTGTA
The DNA here is from genome assembly GCA_032718475.1 of Nemertoderma westbladi. Taxonomy (NCBI): domain Eukaryota; kingdom Metazoa; phylum Xenacoelomorpha; order Nemertodermatida; family Nemertodermatidae; genus Nemertoderma; species Nemertoderma westbladi. The sequence goes on from JAUCBJ010007989.1 coordinate 6,970, forward strand.
ATAACCAGATTTCTAACCCTTTGTTAGGCTGGTTTGTAGACTTCTTGTAAAATTACCCTGAAAATTCGTATTTTGTGTTTTTGTAAATTTTTGTGTTTATTTAGAGATTGTAATCTCACCCGAATTGTACGTAATTTGTAGTATTAAGTAACTTAGGTAAATTAGCATTATTTGTTTTAGTGTCCTATAAGTAACACTTCACTGAAAGCGCACCGCTTTGTGTAGTGATTACTCCCCAGAAATAATAACATTTATTTCAACATTGACAAAACCCATTAAAACGGGTATATATATATTATAAATCAAATCTAACGATTTATAAATCGTAGGCCTACCATACAACCATTAGGTCTCAATATCAGTTGGACTACTGCTCAAATAACGGTAATAAAGTAAGTAAAGTAACAAAGTAACCCTAAAATTCAGAAATTCAATTATTTAAAATAATTGATATACCGGTATTTACGATAGGCCTATTATCTTTATTTCTATAAATCTAGGCTGAAATTATACCGGTACTTGTAATTAATTCTATTCCAGAATTATATATACTACAAATTGTAAGCTGTATACCGGTATTCCCGATAGGCCTATTATATATTTATATATATTTGTGCTAAAATTATACCGGTATTCTGTGATAAACCTAGTCTGTAATAATACTTATATAGCTATATATACTATAAGTATACCGGTATTCTAATATATTATATATATATATCACGCTCCACTGAGTAGCAGTATCGGTAATTAATTATTAGGCTAACAGTGATACTGACTTACTAGACTTGCTTTAACTGTATTTATAGCCGTAGGCATTCAACTGTGTAAACAAACATGTCTGACACGACCCAATCACTGTCGGATAGTCTCCTAGATAGTGTTAGAATGACTGTTAGACAGTGTCTTAAAAAGATCAGTGACCCAGATCCAAGTATAGAACATCCTAGATCCAAGTCTAAGTCACCTCCTGCTGTAAGAAAGGCCATCCCTACTGTAGTAATCTCAGACCCTAGGCTAGTCCAACATCGTAGGTCTATCATCGGCACTCGGGCCCAAGTCAAGCGGGATCAAGAAGCAGCTGTCAAACAGCAGCAACATCCTAGCCAAGAACCTAGTTTTCAGCGGCCCGATAGCTCCAGTAGTTCGCATACTGATGAGCGGACGCCCGAACGCGGAGCGAAGATGGTGGATAAGGTTTATGATGAGCGGCCAACCTATGAAGAATCAACCGACGCCACTTCTTCTCAAGAAGAAAGCGAAGTGACAGCAGAGAAACCGCATAAGAGGGATGCTATTGACATCTATCTGTCAGACTATCAACGCTTTGTAGGAGATGAAGAGTTGAGGAGAAGGCTGGAGGGGCTTAGCCCTAATAGTGAAGGAACCAAGCTTGTGTTGGATGCCATCGATGCGGAAATGTTAGCGGCGAACCAGGCTAAATTTGATGAACAACTCCGCATCACACGAGTCCAAGAAGAACAAGTCAAGAAAAAACGTATAGAAGACAGAAAGAAAGCAGCAGTGGTAGCTGCAGAAGCAGAAAGAAAAGCGGCAGCGGCAGAGGCAGCGGCAGAGGCAAAAGCGGCCGAAGCTGAAAGAAAAGCGGCAGCGGCAGCGGCAGCGGCAGAAGCAAAAGCGGCCGAAGCTGAAAGAAAGGCGGCCGAGGCTGAAAGAAAAGCCGCAGAGGCAGCGGCAGCGGCAGAAGCAAAAGCGGCCGAAGCTGAAAGAAAGGCGGCCGAGGCTGAAAGAAAGGCCGCAGAGGCAGTGGCAGATGCCGAACGGAGAGCGACTGAAGAAACCATCCAATTAGAATTGGAAAATATTCAGGAGAATCAAGACTGCATAAATAAACAGTTAACAGCTAGTAATATGCAGATGATGAATCGATCTACTCCCAAAAGGCAGGGATATACATCATCTGAGGAAGGCGATACCACCGATACTGAAGGCAAAGGAAATAGATCTCGTCTAAGCAGACGTAAAAGAACATTCCACCGTCAGAAATTGCCTGATTTGCCTCCAGCTGTTAGAAGGCAACTAAATAACACCAACTTAGGTAGTACAGAGCCCACAGACCAAATAATTAAAATAGAAAGACTCCCTACTATAGTAGATGAGCCTGAAATAATTAGGCCTGTTCTTGAAATCACCCCTTCGGTGATAGACACACCTGTGCTCACTGAAGTTACCTCTAAATTCCCTCTGCATAGCACTAAGCTATCTGTGCCCAGTAGAACAGCCCATGAGACAGTTCAGGTCCTGGACCCCGAGCGAAATATTCATGATTTGTCGCCCGTTGTCCCTCGTCCGCCCGCTACAACGTTGGCGACTCCCGCTTCGGCGGTCGAATGGGTGGATGAGAGATGGCGGGCGATGGATCTCCTGCTCGAGCAGATGCAGGAGACCGTTCAGCAATTCAAGGGCACAGTAAGGGAAAGTAGGTTAGAGTTGCAAAAGGTGCAGCAAAGTATCGCGTTAGAACGCGATAAATTAGTGAACACACAAAAGGGTATACCACCACCCCCTGTAACAATGTGTCAACCCGTTAGGTCTGAAGTATCCCATGCGCAAGGTGTGGAGCCTACACGCATCTATACTGCTAGCGAAGTAGAAACTCCTATAGTAAACCCTATTAAGGGTAATTATAAACCTGTTGATAATGACATTCCCTATAGACCTGATCATAATCCGAGAAATTTATATACCGATAACTCGATATTAAATAACACGATGGCCCAAGAAAGTTTTACACGACAAATGGCTAGAACCGAAGCCCGGCAAGCGGTAAAGGTTGGAGAGATCGTCAAGTTTAATGGAGATGAGATGAAATGGTTACCTTTTAATGAATATTATAAAGATAACATACAGGACTCTGTGCTATCCAACGGAGAGAAACTTAGATTTCTCATCGAGTGCTTGGAAGGACCTCCCAAGTCAATGGCGTTAAAGTTTATTGGACATCCAGACGGATTAAGACAAGTTTGGGATACACTAAACATCAGGTATGGTAATAGGAATAACATAGCTGGGTATTTGTATGCAAAGTTGGTAGCGCCCCGAAAGTTTATTAGCAGCGGGATTATAGAGTTTTCCGATGAAATTCAGGAGATCTGCAGACAATTAGATTGGCTAGGTAAGTCTCATGAGTATCAGAGTGCTATGGTTATTAGAGCAGTGGCTTCTACTTTACCGAAGGGTGGAGTAGGTACACGCTGGGACAAGAAAGTGTTATACATGATGGAACAACAACAACGAGACCCTACCATGACTGATCTCATGACATTCTTGGATGGCGAAGTGAAATTACAGCTCATAAAGCAGTCCAGAGAGAAGACATCAGAAAACAAGGTAAGTGAGAAACCCGTTTCTAGGAGAAGGGTAACACCAGTATGTTATACCGACGACGGTGAAAGCCAAACTTCTCAAGGAGAGGACAGCGGGAAAGACACTGACAGATCTTATTATGTCAATAAAATGCCTAAAGATCAGGTAAGTAAATCCAAGTCTCGACCCAATGACAGAAGGGAACCGGTACAAAAAACCCTTCCTACGTCTCCTAAAAGAATTCAGGTGAGAAAGCCCGAGGAAAGAACAAGTGTGCACCACATAGCACAGGTTAAAGTAAGTAACATCAAGCCGAAATGTGTGCTGTGCGACGGGCCCCACCGTTTAAATGCGTGTGATAAATTCCTGAGGAAATCACTAAAGGATAGACGTGAAGTCATGTGGGATAAGCGGTTGTGTTATAATTGTCTCAGACGAGGACACCAACGGCGAACCTGTTACTCCGACGCAAGGTGTGCAAAGTGCGGCGCAAAACATCATATCTTGTTGCACACGGAATTCGAACGAAACAGCCCGAGTCAAGTAAGTGAGTCCGAACTACATGTCCAATTCAGTGATGTGAACGACACTGATCAATCTGAGATGGAAGGATTCTATACGGACGAGTTCTCCGACGAAAACGAATCCTGTTACTTAATAAACACCACCGCAGTGTATCGAGCACTCATGTATGAGAAAGACACAGACAGCGACCTCACCCTAACTACTTCAGATCAACAACAATCTTGGAAAGCGCCAACTTCCAATATAGGAATCCGAGAATTTCCTGTAGTCCAGTTACGGGTCCACGGACCTCAGAAGAGCTATATAGTGAACGCCCTCCTGGACTCCGGTAGCACAGGAACATTCATCGATAAAGAACTAGCCGAAGTCATCTTTGCTGGACAACCCAAGTTCCGAACCAAGCTAAACATGTCAGGGATCATGCAGGTTTGGAATTCTACTGTAGCTGCCGACTATTATATAGGTGAGTTGTCCACTCCACAGGATAAACTAGGAGAACACAGTATAAGGTCAGTCAAAATGGTGGCAATAAAGAACTTCGCTACCACCCAAGTGGAACCTTATAATTGGGACGAAGATGATCATGTCCAACAACTTAACATCCCTAGATTTGACACCGATTATCCTGGAGTACAAATATTAATCGGTCAAAACGCGCATGAGGCGCTGGAGACATTAGAGAAACGACCTACTCAACCGCAACCACTTCAGACCTATGCGGTAAGAACTAGAGTAGGTTGGTACCTTACTGGACCTTCCCGAAGAACGCTCAGAGAAAGACTGCTTCAAGATCGCGTCTGCCAGGTGAGTGAATGGGAAGATGATACTAGTGAGGGAGACGACCCAACTGAGGGAACACCATACTCCTCAGATAATGACGATATTAGCTCCAATGTAGATCAATGGAGATATTGCCCCAAGAAGTTTAATCCAACTGACATCGCTTCCAGAGGAGCAACTCCTCAAGAACTGACAGATACTACAGACCGGTTAGGTGAACCCGACTTCCTGAGTAAGGAGGATGAATGGCCTCCCCATCTTACTCCGACTGAGATTAGACCAGCCAAGGGAGCGGAGAAAGTCAAACCTAAAACCAGGACGGGTGGATCGGAGTTATTTGAACCCGGGATAGATCTGTCGGTATTACATATTGCCAGGGACGACGCCGTGGATCTGGACCTCCCCACCGCGAGTGGATCCTTCATGAAGATCAGAGAGAGCGATTGGAGCTCTGGAACATCAGACGTCTCGCAGGGACTCTCACCTCTCCTGCAGGGAGCGACGGACCACTATAGCTCCTGGAATCGGCTTTGTAAGGCCGTCGTGTACCTAGAGCGATGTTTCTATCGTCACTATTCCAGGACGAAGAGGAAACCTGGAATTGTATTCGGGATGCAGCGACTCAATCACCCAGTCGGTCGTTTGTGTTTACCGGAAGGGAATGGAGGACTCTCCGGAAACTGTGGAAGGCAAGATTCTCTTCCCACGACCACCTCCCTAATCCTTCAAACATCTAGGGACTCCATAACGTAACAACATATGGAGTGGGTGTATGACTCTATTATTTTATATTATTTTATTATTTTTATCTTTCTGTATGTATTACTATGTAATTTTATTATAATCGTTTTATTTAATTTAGTAGAATATTATTTAGCGATTATTTAGTACTTATATTATATTTAGTGCGACGGCAAGAAATAATTCTTTTCCTCTTTCCTTACTGTCCGTATTATATTATAAATACGTAACTACAGTAAGATGACATATCCGTACTTATTAAAGTACAATAAAGCCACTACTATATTCAAGTATTATTGGTAGGCAGAGTATTAGGAATGCAAAGTTCAGATCCTCGTGTCTCGGCTAAACCAAGCTCTGGGTAGACCTTGGAAACGACTTGCCTCTTCACACTGACATTGCTTCATGCGATATTGCTCTCATACCGTATATTAAATAATACATATAGTAGCGTGATGTCCCTTTAACAGTAGCGTATAACGCAAACTAAATCTGTTAAACCCTTTGACCATCTGTAATTCTAGTCGATTAAGATATCGCGGCACCCACCGATATACTTGAAAGACAAATTCTAGAATCAGTGGTTAACGTCCCCAGACAAGTTCTGGAATAAATCGGTGCCCATCTCAAATATTAATTATTTAATATTTGCAAATCTAATAAATCAAAATCTGTAAAATTCAGATCCTTCAACAATTCTAGTCAATTAAGATATCGTAGCATTTACCGATATTCTTAAAAAGACAATTGTCATAGAATTAAGGATCTTGTGTCCCCAGACATGTTCTAGAATCAAAATATGTCAATTTAATTATCAAATAATAAAATTTCAGGGAATAAATTTAAATTCATGCCTTTTAATGAATTTAATAAATTGCCATTTTTACGCAATTTATAACATTCCCAAAATTCCATTAATTAATAGATCAAGGGAGCGGAGATTTATCTTATTATGCGTATGAGTGTGCGAAAGTCTCCCAAACATAGTCAATAGCCGATAAAATTCATAAAGTCATGTATAAAACAGGACATTGACCATTAAAGAATTACTATTAAATAACATCCCAGATCTGTATGCATTGGAATTACCCTAATTCTACCGCTAGCTTTACATAATGTCACCATAGCAACAACCACGCTAGAATTAGAATTGAGTTAAAAGAACAATAGAAAGCTTGTCCCATTGAATAGCATAGGGAATAAATAGTGCACTGATAGTATCCAAGGATACATAATAATACAGTGACATTCTGGAAGGCATTGACTAACGGACAAGTGACCCGAGTGTGTGTAATTTGTGACAAGTTGTGTGTGTGGTATTTGTGAGTTTATAGGCGAATGTTACTACTAAGGTGTGTTTACAGTAGCGAGTCGCAATTGTGAAAGTAACCCTAACTCTCCAGTAAGAACCTGAGGTGTATCTAAGCCTTTGGGACGGACAGTCGAGTGACTTGTACCGGTTGTCGTTGTCGTTGTGCGGCTACGTCGTTGGCGAAAGTACAGCGGCGACGACACATCGGTGCTGAGGATCTCGCACTGTCCGGGGGCGGATTGGGGTAGGCAGCGACGCTCGCTAGCCTAAATATAAACTCATTATAATATTAATAAACTCATATATAGCAGATATGACGGAGTTGATAGAAGATGGTCTTGGTATCAGGGAGCGATATAATCTACTTTCAAGCGTTTGTTGATAGCTTGATACGCGGTGATACTAGTCCAACTACTACGAAGGATGATGGTTGTTATATCGAACCTACGATTTCCTGGAAGTAACTTACGCGTGAATTGGACTATGGAAAATTCACCGCTCGCTACACGCATTGTAATGGTATGTATATGGACTTCTTAACCATTGGCCATTCTATCGATTTACACGATACGGACTATGTCGAACATATCCTACCCAGAGGAGTCGAAACGATAAACCAAAATTCTAATGCGAAAATCCTATTCGAAATCGACTCGAAAGAAAAGACATTAAAGAAACAAATAAACGCGGTAACTCCAACATATATTTGGAATTCTTGATAGAAGCATTGTAACAACAAATAAATATCATCCGCGTTTCCCCTACAAGACGTGCGTCTTTGGTATTATTACGATAAATGCCCTAGACCAACCAACAAACGGAAAGACATGAACACCAGTGGAGACGTTGCTTTGAACGCGGTTTGCTCGCTGTGTTTGCGGGAGTTTCGGGAGAAACTTGTTCGATGTGTTACCCACGCTCTCTCGACTCAGGCGATCCTTGAGTAGACCTATGATCTGAGTTCCGGAATGCTCGGTCAGACCTCCTCATTCCTTAGTTAGACCTCAGACTCTTGATCCTAACAGTATCACGGATTATCACGAACTGTACTTACCGTTCAGAGATCCAGTGTTACCCGAACCGTTAGTCGGTGGCACTCAGGTTGTGGGCTCCCTAAATATCCGCCCATCTTACCTGGCCGGATTGGGGCACGGGCACCCGATATCGCCATTCAATCGTATAATCGGAATCGTTCCCGTTTAACACGATACCACCTGTCATCAAGGTGGAGGAGAGCGTTGTACGAAAAGAGATAGACGCTATTCTACAAAGATCAGAAAAGAAATCTACGTTTGCTCAGATAAACCTAAATTATAACAGCAAGTCCAAGCGGTAAACGGATTGGCTTTATCCCAGTTCGATTGGGAAATCCATAGTCTCTAAGACGATATTGAACTTAGACGACCCTATTCTCGGCGAGAGTTTTAGACGAACGTATCCAACGATGAGCGGAGGAAAATATCGAGGAGAACATATTGAAACGGCGGATACCCCGACTATAATCCCACGCCTTCTGATGCAATCATATTGCACCCTTCACCCAGGAGTTATAGCCCTCCTTGTAAAGTGGCTCGCCCCAAAGAGAAAAAGGACTCTGGCTAGCTTTAAAAAACTGCGTAAACGCCGTCCGCGCAAGAAAGACTAACTGTTTAGAGTATTTATGTATATTAGAAATTGTGATTTTGTATATTTTATAGACTTAAATCCCATTTTCTGGGAGCGGTGTAAAAGCTTTTGTGGGATAACTGATTCGTTTGCCTTGCTAACCAGTTCCCCCCAGGCGCTGGAATACTCTAAAAAGGGATCTATAACTCGAATAGTGCAAGCTACCGGCTGATTGGCTGATTTGCTGTGCGAAGGGATCTGGGCTACGTTTGATCGTCCAACCAGCTTGGGAAGGTTGCCCCACAGCCCTGCTTTCTGTATCTGCCAATAGGATTTGAGTTGGTTTTGATTTCGACCTATCACAGATCTACTGAACTGAATTTTCCTATCTGTATGCTCATTCTCTGTGGTGGGTGGAAGCTTTTGTAAATAAGGTTATTCTTATCAGTTTTTAGTGTTGTTGGTGATTCTAAGCCAGAAGAACGGCTCTGCCTTACACTAGTAGGCTTAATTATAAGGACATATATCCGTTATCATAACAAAACTGACTGATTGTCACAACTCATGCAACTCAACATACCTAATCAAACACTGTGCATACTTTATATTGTTATACTGCTATTTACTGTTGGTCCTTCATAATATGGTTGATGAATTATTATATTTGGAATAACGATAAATAACCCCGAAACCCAATATTCTTGATATACCGAAGGTAAGAGAGAAAGGTTACATATAACGATTGTGACTTATGTTAAAGTGGTTTGAATTGAATCTAATGTTATTTGATAGACCCTACATGAGTCAGTCTATGTTCCTTTTATATGTGGCTAAAATCAGTGAAGATCGGCAGATCAGTGTGCAGTATTGTGCAGCATTGTGTATGAGTGAGACTGATAACGAAGCATTTCCTAAAGAATGCACCATATATGTGAATTATAACTAAGCCATATCGTTGTGAGTAGTTTAAGTCATAACTCTGTTTATATAGATAGAGCGCCACGTCCTAAAGGAACTGTTAATATTCCCCGAAGGTGAATAATATTGTCAGAGATTATATAATACTGTCAGTCGAATAATACATTAGGCTTACATAGCAATACGATTAAGCCGTCGAACCCAATCTCCCGGGTATATCCAGCGGGTGAATGATCGCGCACAGATTGGTTTCGACTAGTGTAGTGAATAAAATACTTGTCATAGGCTAAAAGTGATTTATTATCTAGAAGACATCCTAATTTGGCGGGTTAAACTGCCAAAGGTCTAAAAGCGCGAACACCCTTAGTTTGTAGGCTATAGATGATTGACATTTCTAGCAATGTTCTTAACATAGGCATTTTACTGGAAGTTATTAATACCATAGTTTACCCCAAAAAAACTAAAATTACCCAAATCGCACCAAATCAAAATAAATCTTATAACAGCAACACAGGCTATCTGACGATATGGATTAGATCAATGTAGCGGATAGTGACCATTGAAGGGCTTCTTATGCATGCAAAGGAAAATATGATCAGACCCAAATCACACAGTCAGACCTGATCTTTTGCTGATCAAATACCGGTAGGTGACTTTGCTGATATGCAGTAACATTTTACGGTACAATTTGATGCGAAAATGTTTTGGCCAGTACTCTGAACCTTCCAGTGGGGTCTCAGGTCACGCGCGTACCGTGGTCACTGTATCTAGCACCTGATTGGTTCAAATATTCAAACACTGAAAACTTACATAGGCCTTGACAATTAGTGATAAGATTTTATGCAAATATGTTTTGGATGGTGTTCTGAATCTCGCGTTGAGGTCCCAAGTCACCCCCATACCGTGGTCATCAGATACGGCGCCTGATTGGCTAATTCTTTGAACGACGATAACTCGAGTTTGTTTCACTTTGGGATGAAGTTTGAAAGCTAAGAATATTCTCTGGAGTATTCCCTAACTCACTGACGATGTTTTATAGCTGTTGGATTGTCGGGTTTTGCTATGTGGTCTATGATTGGTAAATTTTTTGAAAGGCTATATCTCAAGAAGTATTCACTTTGGAATGATGAAGTTTATTTTTAAATGTTCTCTAGAGTGTTTCCGATCCCACTAAAGACATCCAATTGCTGTATGACTACCGGTTTCACGCTTTTGATTGTTTGAATATGCTTGAAAATTTTGCATATAATATATCAAGAAGAATTAATTTTTGCACAAGGAAATAATACTTACAATGCTCTCTGACATGTCTGGTGTATTTTAAAATCACATCAAATTTTGAACAATTGTAATTGTAATTAATACACCTTCATAATTTCAGTCCCTAGTTACCCAACCCCAGCTTATAGTATATGGTTGCCCCCGACCCTTCCACCCCCAAATACCAACCCATGTTTCATTTAACATATATTTACAATAACTAATTGTTGTGGAATACTGTATATATTATTATTGATGACTACAGTCCCAATCCCAATAAACATTAACTTGGTCGTTTTGGCGGCCAAAATGACCAAAATCACCAAAAAAATGTAGTGTATTCCTATGGGCTACTTGGTCGTTTTGGCGAAGCGATTTAACTCGAATCAGCTAAGTCCAGACATTCAGTCTCCTTGGCCATCCATTTGGTGGATCTGACTAAATGTCGGCTCGCTTTCATTTTTATTATTGACAGATTGTTAACTTACCCGGCGCTGAGCCTTGCAGTACTGGAGTCCGCCCACTGAGGCATTGATAGAGTACAGTATACAGTCTTATAAAAGGAGTTGAATGGGGCTTCGTTAAAGGAGGAGTATGTATAATAATCTGAACGTCCCGAAATTAATTTATGGACGTCCCGAAATTAACTTATGGACGTCTCGAAATTAATTTATGGACGTCCCAAAATTAATCTATCAACCAATCAGAATCGTAATGAAATAACTAATTAATGGACGTCCATAAATTAATTTCGGGATGTTAATTTCGGAAATTAATTTCAATAATATTTTTTTTTATAATAAAAATTTTTTTTAATATTTTTTTACAATGTATAATTCGCGGACACTGCGGGGTGACTACAAAACAAAGACCCAATTATAAAGACCTGCATAATCTTGTTACATGTGTTAACTTTCGTTAATTGTTTTGAATCCCCCGTCACGCCTCTGTAACTTGCTCCTTTACTAACCTGCTCCTTTAAATAGCAATGGTACATAACGCTCATTGTGACCTGTACAAAACAAAGAGGTAAAGTCGCGTTACGTCCCAAAGAGCGTTAGGTTCCAAAGAGCTTTAGGTCCCATTGCCAGAGAGAGTGAGGTCACATTGCCATTTAAAGGAGCAGGTTAGTAAAGAAGCAGGTTACAGAGGCGTGTTGGGGAACCAAAACAATAAACGAAAGTTAACACATGTGTTTTGTATTTGTACAGGTCTTTATTATTTGGGTCGTTGGTCTTTGTTTTGTAGTCACCCGACACTGCGGTGTTGCGTGGGGGCCACCCACACTCAACTCCCAACTTCCTGGACACTAGGATACTGAGTGAAAGCGTCTAAAACTACTACAGGAACTCCATGACAGACTATGTGCTAGCGACTAGGGACTGGCGCCCTTGAACATGTAAACTGTAGTACCTACTGTACCACCTACCTTAAAGTGACCTGTGGGACCAGCCCATTATTAGCGAGGTCGGCATTTCTCTTTATCCTGCCGCTCTCTTTGTATTACAATAGCATACAGCTAACCAATGGCAATGGTCTACCTCCAGTGCGGTTTTCTATCTGCCAACATCCTGGGCTTTACTTACACTCAGCCTCTATTCACTGGCTGTGATTGACCAGCCAACTTGCCTCAGAAGTTCCTTTCATGAATGCCGCAATTTATATTTGGCCATTTTGGCCGCCAAAATGACCAAGTTAATGTTTATTGGGATTGGGACCAGTCCCAATCCCAATAAACATTAACTTGGTCGTTTTGGCGGCCAAAATGACCAAAATCACCAAAAAAATATAGTGTATTCCTATGGGCTACTTGGTCGTTTTGGCGAAGCGATTTAACTCGAATCAGTTCAATCCAGATGGAGAGCGCAAATGGAGCATTTGCGCCGTGCGAGAGCATGGCCGACGGCGTTGGCCATGTGGTATTGTTCTAGAATATTACAGTATTATTAATGCCATGTAAAGTTAAAAGTTAAAGCCCATGTTGCTGATGGAAAATAACAAATGCCTACCTTGATTTTGTTAAGGTCAGTTTTGTTTATACTTGAAGGCTTACATATATAAGTATACATGGGCATAATATTCCAAATACTTTTGTTGCGCCTGTCGATTCGTATAAATCGACAGGCGCATAAACCCCCCCAATTTATATTACTTGTGTATTATTATTTGTGGAAGTAACACATAACCCTAAGCTGGTGGAAGTGGAGGTCTTTTGGAACACACCAGAGATACCAGAGAACATTATATAAATTATAATTATTTGCACTAAAGTGAATTCTTCTTGAAATTATGTGCAAAATTTTCAACCATGCATACGAATCAGTACTGTACGTGTAGGCGAATACTGTTTCCTGATTGGTCCAGATAAGATAGGCCTACTGTATCAATAGAGTATCGTGGTGTTTCGCATTTGTCTGTCAGCAGGGATGTTAAGTGTTATTTTATTCGTTTTTCATTTGTCTCACCTAGCTTGACACACGAACGGAGCCGCCGCCGCTTAGCAGGACATTGCCGGCACAGCATTCTTAGTATATATGCATTATACAGTATATAATGCAGCTGCAATAAAGCAAGCCGAGAGTAGTAGTAGTATAGTAATCATCGCCAACAGGCAAACAGGCTAGCTGCAGTCGATTTAAGACCTCACAAAAACACATTCTGGAGGTCTAGAATACAGTATATGTGCCATAAAGGTATTGTATCACTCAGGAAGAAAGGATTATAAACAACGTAATGGCTGACGATTTTCATTTCAGACATTTCTAGAATGTTATCATTTCATCCCACTAGCAGTAAACTACAGTATGAGAACTGCCGAGGGATTACGTTCCCAACAAAGACGCAGTCTATGGATGGACTACGGTCGAGCATGTTTATCTGCCAAGTTTCAGCTCGAACGGATTAAACAAGAAATAACGAAATGAGAGAAGGTTTTCACTTTCAGACATTTCGACCTATAGTGGCAAACTGTAGAAGTGTAGATTGTGTACGTCCCACAAATAAGCAGTCAGTTTTCTAGCACATACAGTATATACAGTATATGTCGCTGATTTAATTTCCGATGTCAGTTTTGATTTTTAGTTGAATTTTGTCTGTCTATCTCTCAGTTTGGCTGTCTGTTTTGTCGGTCTTTTTGTCTGTCCGAATGCCTGTCAACATACAAAAACAACACATTCTAGATAACATTTTCATTATGGGTTTTCGGGGTCGCTGATTTCATTTCCGGTGTCAGTTTTGATGTTCGGCAAAATCTAGTCTGTCTGTTTAAGTCGGGAAAAACATTTTTTTGGGGAAAATAATGTTAATCAGATTTTTATGGAAACATTCTGTGTAGTATCGTATAAGTTCATACGCCCGACGCCCGCTAGGCGGCGTATATATATATATATATATACTTACTTCTATACTTACCGGTCGCTTTTATTCAGGGCATGATTACTGACCTTGGTGATTATATTATACCAGTATACAGACCGCCAGACAACCTTAGTCTGCAACCAGCACGCCCTCGTTATGATCAGTCATGGCGCAGTGCTAGATACGACCTAACCCATCCTTACTACACTAGGAACTCAATACTCTATTGCCAACACCTGCAAACATGTCCGACCACCGCGATCCGCGCACATTTATGTTAAGAGGAAGCGCTCCCCTGTTCGACGTTGAGACAGAGCGCCTCACCTGGGCGTTATGGCGCGACGAGTGGGAGGCCTTCTTCATCACCTCCGGCCTTGAGAACCTCTACGAGGCCGACCCCGCCGCCCAACCGGATCCCGCCCTCACGGCTGTCCTCCTCTGCGCCACCCAGCGACAGCGACGAGCCACCCTCACGACCGCCTTCACGCGCGCCACCAACGCCGTGGTCAAGGGACTCGCCCTCACACCGGAGGAGAACTGTAATGCCACAACTGTCATTGATCGCCTGGAGATCCATATTGACGGCCAGAAACTCTCCCGTCGCCAACGTCTCCCCGAGGAAACCCCGGAGACATTCCTCGTCCACCTCCACGATCTCGCCACCAAGTGCTGGTATATGTAGCCCTCTCCACTGCGGAGGCGCACCTTAACGACCGGTTGCTCGACCAGTTCGTGGTGGGGTTTAATGACCGCGAGGTGACGGAGCAACTCCTCTGCCTCGAGAACGGAGCAACCCTCGCCGACGCTCTCAAGTGGGCCCAGTCCGTCTGGACGGCTTGGAAGGACGCCGCCTCCTTCAACGTCACCACCCCAGCGGCCACCGCATCCAGCAGCATGGCGAGCCACCCCGCTCCGACGCCGGGAGGCCGGTGCACCCACAACCGCCGCAACCAGTCGCAACCGCCAACCCTCTGCCCCTAGTGCGGATACAAGCCTCACCCGGCCGGAAAACGTGCCTGGGAGTGCGAAGGCAACGTGCCGCCACTGCGGAATTGCCGGGCACTACGACTGGATGTGCCCCTCCAACTCCGACGAACCGCGCACCCACGCAGCTACCGGTCCCGATGACGACTTCTACACCACGGCAAACTGCGCCGAGGTGTGGTCCATCCTGGCGGGTGCCAAACTGGAAGACGCCCCCATCGTCTCGGCCATCGAGTCCCTGGAGCCTCTGGAAACCGTCACCGTCGGGTTCCAGGTGACTAAGAACCCGAACTTCGGGATCGCCGCGGCTGATTTCCTACCCGACTTCGGAGCGAACATCACCGCGCTCCCGCTCCCCATCATCATCCGGACCACCAAACCACCCCCCAAAGCGCCGCGGCTGGCCAACGGGTGCCACTCCGGGTGGACAGTGATCGGGATCTTCACTGCAACCCTCCAGTGCCCCGCCCTCCACACCGCCTGCACCACGGATGTGTGGGTCATCGATGGGCTGCAACAGCCGCTACTCTCGAGGAAGGCCTGTTTCCTGCTGGCCATCCTGCAGAGCCCAATCCTCCGTGGCGGCCGCTACTCCGATGGCCCACCTCCGCCCCCCGGCCGCACCCCATGGTCCTACCAGGTGGTCGCGCCCCTGCTACCAGCACCTACGGAGGAAGCAACCCCGTCACCAACAACTTCACCGCCCATAACACACACCACCAACACCCCAGAGTGGGCCGCCCTACAACAGCGTTTCCCCCGCCCCCTATCGGGGAAATGCCGAGTAATGTCCGGGGGGGGGGGGGGGATATTACAATTAAACTCCACCCGGGTGCCCGGCCCACCAACTCCTATGCGAACCACGCCATCCCCATCAACCTCGAGGCCGCCTTCAACCACGAGCTGGATGAGCAGGTCGCTATGGGTATCCTCGAGCCTGCCGCGGACGAGCGGAACCCCGGCGAGTGGCTCAGCCCCATTGTGGTGACCAAGAAGAAGGACGCCACCAAGGTGCGGATCACAGTGGCGACCTCCGGGAACTTAACAAGGCCACCGTGTGTCCCACCTACTACTCCGCTGCTCCCTTCCAGGTCGTCTCCCCGATCCCAACGTCCGCCCGCGTCTTCTCAGTGCTCGACGGCCTCAAGGGCTTCCACCAGGTCGGGTTGGACCCCTCCAGTCGCCGACTGACCACCTTCGTGACGCCATGAGGTCGGTTCTGCTACCGCCGGATGCCGATGGGGTGGCACGGTAGCTCTGATGTCTTCAACGCCCGGATGGATAAAGCCCTCCGAGGAATCCCCAACATCGGGAGGATCGTTGAAGACATCATCATCAACACGGGCACAGCGGAGGAGCACTCCAAGGCAGTGGCCCGTGTCCTGGCCGCCTGCGACGTCTCGTCGATCTCGATTAACACGGCCAAGGTCCAGTTTAAACAGGCCGACGTCCGGTTCGGCGGCTACCTGGTCTCCCACAGCCGCTACCGGATCGACCCGGTCCTCTCCGACGACCTCCGCCACTTCCCAGTCCCGACGAACCGCCATCAGCTCCGCTCGTTCCTCGGACTCGCTCAGCAGCTCGGGAACTCGACTGCGGAGATAACCCGTCTAGTCGACCCACTCCGCTCCCTGAACTCGAACTTTAACTCCTGGGTCTGGCTCCCCCAACACCAGGCTGCGTTCGAGACGACTCGGTCAACTCTGTCGAGTCCGCACTACCTGTCGGGGTTCCACCCGGACCGCCGAACCGAGCTGCTGACGGACGCCTACAGACTGATCCGGCCTCGGGTTTCTGCTCCGCCAGTGGGACTCTGACGCCAACCGTTGGTGCACCATACAGTGCGGTTCGCGCACCCTGGCCACACACGAGGCCAACTGGTCGGGGAGGGTGGAACTGGAGGCCCTCGGCGCTGCGTGGGCGGCAAACAAGTGCTGCTACTTCCTCGACGGGCTCCACCACTTCGAGCTCGTCACGGACAGCAGCCCGCTGATTCCCATCCTGAACGACTGCCGGTTGGACCAGGTCAGCAACGATCGGCTGCTAAAGTTGAAGACGCTGATGTCGCGATTCAATTTTACTGCCAGCCACCAGCGCGGCAGTAAACACGCAATCGCCAATGCCTTCTCCCACGCCCCTCGGAACTCCCCAACCTCCGACGACATCCTCCTCACCCCGGAGGACGACGCCTATCGGGAGTTTATCGTCTCCACGGCCGTCGCCTCGTCCGCCGCCACCCCATCGGTCGAATCTCGGGACGCCCAGCTCGACCAAATCCGGGAGGCTGGGCAGCGCGACCCCATGTACCGCGCACTTCTCGCCAGGCCGACGTCCAAACACAACATTACCGACGACCAGCTGCAGCCCTACTTCCCGTTCCGCTCGGAGCTGATGGTTCACGACGGCATCATTCTCCATGGGCCCCAGCTCTACATCCCTGTCGAACTCCGTCCCGAAACGCTCTGGCTACTCCACGCCGCCCACCAGGGACTAACTAAAACTCGGGAGAGGGCGTGTCGCTCCGTCTGGTGGCCGTCCATACCCAACGATGTGAAGCAGGCGGTGGAGCACTGCCAACCCTGCCAGGCAGCCCTCCCATCGCACCCACCCGAGCCACTCCAGCGGAACCCGGACGCCACCCGTCCATTTCAACGAGTTCACACTGACATCTTCGACAAGGACGGCACCAACTACCTCGTCGTGACGGACGAGTTCACCGGCTGGCCCACCCTCTACAAACTCGGCCAGAACTCCACATCGCCGATTATAATAGACTCTGCCTCCCTGCCTCTTCTTGGCCACAGCCGTCCCGACCGTCATCTGTCCGGACAACGGGCCCCAGCTGGTGTCTGACGCCATCCGGACCTTCCTATCCGACTGGGGTGTCCAACTCGAGCCCTCTACGCCCTACCTTCCCCACACCAACGGCCGCACCGAAGCGGCCATCAAGGCACTGAAGAAGTTGGTCCGCAGGGCGCGCCACAACTCCGATGAGATCGCCAAGGGCATCCTGGCCTTCCGTAACACCTCGCGCTATGGCGGCCGCTCCCCGGCTGAACTTCTATACGGCCATAACGTCCGGGAGGCCCTACCCGTCCACTTCACAGCGGTTGACGCCAAGTGGCGAAATACCTTCTCGGACCTTGACGCCACATCCGCAAACAACCAGAACCGTATCATGGCTAACTACGACCACCACACTCGTAGCCTCAAGACTATGCCGGTTGGGACACCAGTCCTCATCCAGGACCCGGCTACTAAACTCTGGACGGGCCAGGGCACCATAGTGGAGGGCCTCCCCAACCACGACTACCTGGTCCGACAGACAAGCGGCCGCGTACTCCGCCGGAACCGAGTCCTACTCTGGCAGCGCCACCTCACCCCAGAGTGCGCCACCCCGACCCCACTAGTACTACAACCTGACCCCCATCAGCCCGAGCCACTGCTAAAGCCCGCTGCACCGGCAACACCACAACCTTCTTGGGCCGAAGTCGCCACCAGGCCACCGCCACCACCAGGCCAAGTCGCTACCAGGCCACTGCCACCCCCAGACCCTGTTACCGCATTGCCAACGGAAACCCAGACACGATCTGGGAAAGTGGTAAAACCACCGGCACGTTACTCGAATAGCGAGTACGTCAAACCCGCCAGACTAGCCCCGCAATAACTATAATACATTAGTATTAAATATACATATTAATACATTAATAATATCATAACTCCAACCGCACCCCACCCAAGAGGGGGTATGTGTAGTATCGTATAAGATCATACGCCTGACGCCCGCTAGGTGGCGTATATATCTTAAACAAGATTGGGTAGCCTACACGGGTACAAATGGACTATGTCGCCGATGCGTGGTAGGAGGACATAGAATCAAAGAATGTAGGGAAACACCAATAAAACACGGTGAGGCAGATGGAAGTAGAAGCCAAACGATGGCGACAAGCACCACGGGAGCGAAGAGAATGGGAATGGTACTACTCGGGGTGGTACCGGTGAGGATAATAGGAGAGAGCGGGCGGTCAGTCACGACGTTAATGCTGGTCGACAGTGGGGCAGCGTTCACACTAGTGGAAAATTGGGTGGCCGAAGAGATAGGGTTGCAGACGAAGCCAAGCAAAATGGCAGTAACTACTATCTCGAGTAAGGATGAGGTCTTGGAGATGAGAACGGGACGTTGCGAAATATCAGCGATAGCACCAGGGTGCAATTATGGGGCGACCATCGACCCCATCCAAATAATAGAATCGATTAATATAAACGCCAGGCGGCCCACAAGGATCGAGGATGAGCAACACCGGTTCCTGGACGAAATTGATTTCTCAGTACCTGAACTGGACGTCTCGAAGGTATCTCTCATAGTCGGCATGGACTGCCCAACGGCCCAAGAGAGACCATGGACCATATTCGGAGGGGATAGAGAGTGAAATCCGATGGCGATTCTTACGCCATTCGGATGGACACTTAGCAGCCCGATCAAGACCAAGATCCCAGTCAGCGTGTCGGAATCCTTAGGGTGCATGTTCGCGGGCACAATGAGAGAGATGGAGGATGAAGGAGCAGAGGAGCAACTTAAGAGGCTGCTGCGGCAGGACTTCGAGGGATTAAAGGAGACCGGGGTCGGGACCTCGGTGGAGGGCAAACAGGCGCTGGAGAGTGTGAAGAACTCGATGAAGTGTGAAGGGGGGCGGTATACGATAGGGATGGTGTGGAAACAACCAAGGTTACTGCTACCAGACAATAAAGGGATGGTCCTGATGAGGCTTCAAAAACTGAAGCAGACGCTCAGACGGAGCCCCGAGAAGGATGAATACATCCATAGAACTACATCCAGGCGGCCCACAAGGATCGAGGATGAGCAATACCGGTTCCTGGACGAAATTGATTTCTCAGTACCTGAACTGGACGTCTCGAAGGTATCTCTCATAGTTGACATGGACTGCCCAACGGCCCAAGAGAGACCACGGACCATATTCGGAGGGGATAGAGAGTGAAATCCGATGGCGATTCTTACGCCATTCGGATGGACACTTAGCAGCCCGATCAAGACCAAGATCCCAGTCAGCGTGTCGGAATCCTTAGGGTGCATGTTCGTGGGCACAATGAGAGAGATGGAGGATGAAGGAGCAGAGGAGCAACTTAAGAGGCTGCTGCGGCAGGACTTCGAGGGATTAAAGGAGACCGGGGTCGGGACCTCGGTGGAGGACAAACAGGCGCTGGAGAGTGTGAAGAACTCGATGAAGTGTGAAGGGGGGCGGTATACGATAGGGATGGTGTGGAAACAACCAAAGTTACTGCTACCAGACAATAAAGGGATGGTCCTGATGAGGCTTCAAAAACTGAAGCAGACGCTCAGACGGAGCCCCGAGAAGGATGAATACAACCATAGAACGATTAAGAAATATGTGGATAAAGGGTGGGCCGTGGAGTTGTAGCAGTATCAACAGCACGAATTTATGTAGCTTAATAAAAGTGCAATTAACGCAATTAATCAAAAAGATTTATTTAGTCGTATATTGATTAAATGTTATTTTAAATGTATATAAAATCTCTTGGCAAAGATGATATACAGTAAGCACGAAATACCAATGGAATAGTGCAACCAGCTGATACTCATATTGCACGCACGTACATTGAGCTTAGGAAGTTTGAATGTCGTTCATGCAATATTAATATCTACTGTATAAATTTGATTAGCTAATTAAATGGATGATCCCACATAAGCCCTACGCACGTACATTGAGCTTAGGAAGTTTGAATGTCGTTCATGCAATATTAATATCTACTGTATAAATTTGATTAGCTAATTAAATGGATGATCCCACATAAGCCCTCCACCAGTGTCGACAAGACACGATAACAATATAGAATTATAATTATTAGATAATAGTTAGTTAGTAATTAACGGACAGTTTTTATTGGTCGACCGTAACGCGATCTTAATGGTTGGTTCATGAACACATCGTTTTCAAGGAAGGCTGGTTTTAGTCTATCAATGCTGACCGTGTCCCATTTGCCATTTACGTCAAGAGTAAAGAACTTGTCCTGTCGGCAGATTACTTTGAAGGGTCCTTCATAAGGACATTGTAGTGGTGAACGGTGAGCATCCCTACGGATGAAAACAAAGTTAGATGTCCGCAATTCACTTGGTATGAATAACTTTGAATTATAACAATTTGTATGGTGAGAAGTGGACGTGGGTTGCATATTATGCATGCAATGTTGTAGGGTACGTAATAATTTATTGGTTTCTGCTCCTTTAGGAGTTTGTGAAGCGGTGAAATATTCTCCTGGTAGTCGTAATGCCGCTCCATAAACCAGGTCTGCCGCTGAACAACCCAGATCCTCCTCAGGAGCAGCGCGTAATCCCAACATTATGATTGGTATCTCATCATACCAATTGTTGTTGTGCAAACGAGCTTTTAATGAAGTTTTGAGTTGTCGATGATACCGCTCGACGATACCATTTGACTGGGGGTGGTAGGCCGTAGTTCTATTTCTTGTTGTTCCTAGGAGTTTATTGAGATTAAACCAAAGATCTGATTCGAACTGACCCCCTCGATCTCATGCTACTGTATTTGCTACTCCGAATCGAGAGATCCACTGAGACAGCAAAGCCATGGCGCAAGTTTCAGTTAAAGAGTTTTCCATTGGAACAGCTTCAGCCCATCTGGTGTATCTGTCTATACAGGTAAATAAATATGTGTATCCTTGTGAACATGGCAATGGACCCACTATGTCGACATGAATATCAGAAAATCGTTGATCTGGAGCGTCGAAGCGATAAATTCCTGAGTTTGTATGTCGATGGATCTTTGATTTTTGACATTGTAGGCAAGTTTGCGTCCATGCGGTAATATCACGGTTGATTTTATACCATACAAACCTTGATGTTATTAATTTGCGTGTTGACTTAACACCAGGATGGCTAAGGCTGTGGAGTGTTTCAAAAATTGATCGTCGCCAACTTTGAGGCACTAATGGTCTAGCAACTCCAGTCGATATGTCGCATAATACTGTATGTGTGGAATTTTCTATAGGGGCATCCCAGAGAACTAAATTTGTTATGGCAGTTCTAGAAGCTTGAATTTCGGGATCGATTTCTTGAGCCTCTGCCAATAGAGTATAATCGACAGTTGATGACTGTATTGTATTGGTTGATAGTGGAGCTCGGGATAATGAGTCTGCGACTAAATTGTCTTTCCCTGAAATGTGGGTTATCTTGCAAGTAAATTTTGATATGAAGGACAATTGGCGTGATTGTCGAGGTAGTAATGTATCACGGCCTGACTTTAATGCAAATGTTAGGGGTTTATGGTCCGTATAAATGTTAAACCTTCGCCCTTCGACAAAGTACCTAAAGTGTTTAATGCTGAGCACTATTTATTGCAAGTAATTCCTTGTCATACGCACTGTAACGCATTTCGGCAGGACGTAATTTTTTTGAAAAGAATGCGACCGGGTGCTATTCTTTATCTATTAATTGTTCCAGTACAGCCCCAACACCAATGTCAGAGGCATCGGTCGTAATTGCAGTATCAGCATTAGCTTGTGGGTGGTAGAGCATGGCTGCATTTACTAAAGCTGTTTTCACAATCGTAAATGTTTTGTTGTATGATGGGTTCCAGGTGAAATTTTTGGAATTTTGCTTTAAAGCTATATACAAGGGATTTAACACTTCAGATGCATTGGGGATAAATCTGTGGTAATAATTTACCATGCCTAAAAACTTCTGTAATTCCTTCGTTGTTGCGGGTGTTGGGTAGTCTTGCACTGCTTGAATGTGCTCTGCTAACGGTGTTATTCCATCTTTACTAATATTATGGCCTAGGAATGTTAAATGTGACTTACCCAAGTCACATTTATCCTTGTTGATGACCAATCCATACTCTGCTAGTCTCTGAAATAGAATTCGAAGGTGCTGCTTATGTTCTAGACAGTTGCAACTAGCTACAAGTATATCGTCCATATAAACAAATATGAAATCTAAATCCCCGCAAACTCTATGCATAAATCGTTGAAATGTTTGACCTGCATTGCGGAGGTCATATGGAGTGCGGATGAATTCAAATAACCCAAATGGGGTTGATATGGCAGTTTTTGGTATGTCTTCTTGCGCAATAGGTATTTGGTGATAAGCACGGACTAGGTCGGTCGATTTTACTGAATATTGTTTTACCTGCTAGGTTCGCCGTGAAGTCTTGAATATGCGGAATTGGGTATCTATCGGGTACTGTGGCATCATTTAAACGTCTATAGTCCCCACATGGGCGCCATTCACCAGGTTTTTGTTTGGGGGTCATGTGCAACGGTGATGACCATTGACTAGATGAAGGGCGTATAATGCCTAGATTACACATCTGTTGGAATTCTTCCTTGGCGACTGAAAGTTTCTCTGGTGATAGGCGTCTTGGTTTGCTGTGAATGGGTGCTCCTACAGTCTCTATGTGGTGTTCAACGTCATGTCTTAGCTTTGATTCACGAAATGTCATTTCTGTTAATGAAGGGAATTCTAAGAGTAATTCATTGAATTCATTAGAATCGCAGATGAAGCTTAACCCAGGTGCCTTTATCGAATGCGATATTTTACCGGGAACGTGGGTGTAAGTCTTTGCATCTATGAGGCTAGAATGTCTCAAATCGATGAGCAGTCCGAAATTACTAAAAAAATCTGCGCCCAATATTGGTTGTGACACATTGGCGATAACAAATTTCCAAGTAAATCGTTGCGGTAACCCTAAATTGAGTGTTAGGGTTTTGTTGCCATATGTATCAATGGTTGTTCCATTAGCAGCAACAAGTTGTGGTGTAGAGGTATCCTCTTTGGTGAGTAGTTTATCGGCATATTTTGCAGGTAGGACACTAACGGCCGAACCAGAGTCTACAAGAAACCTGTATCCTGATCGCTTATCTATTACGTAGAACAAGCGGCTGCATCGGCCAGCAGACGTTGCCGCATTTATTTGCTGCTGGCCCTCGCGTTTCCCTGTATATTCGGGAGTGCATGGAGGTGTGCAGTTTTTGGCGTTTTTCCCAAATCGCTGATGATACCAACAATATTCTGGTTGACGCGCGTTATTATTGGTCCTTGTGAACATCCTTGGTTTCTGTCCAGGTGGCCCTGTCCATGAAGTTGGCCTACTAAACGTGGCGTTTAAATTTGTGGTCGCTTGTTCGTTTCTGCCAATGTCGTAGTCGGTTGAGGAGACTGAATCTTGATGGGGGTTTGACACAGTGCACCCATCAATAATATCGTCAGCTATTAAGGCAAGTTCACCAAGGGGCATTTTCGAGGCCAATAATACTAATCACATATCTTTCGGTAGTCGATTGAGAAAGAGCTCCGTTGTGTCGGGGGCCCTGGGGGTGTTGGGATTATATTTGTTCGTATTGTTGGTTTGTTTATGTCCTTGCCACGGTGTGGCCCTACTCCCAGCTGTCTGTGGACTTGTAGTCCCCTGTGTCGCCGCATACGGTAGTGACTGTCTTAATTTTGGTAGTGCATTCGCCGCACTGTGTCAGGGTTTAGGCCTGTTGTATTCAGCTTTCGGCGCCCTCCCCAAACTGTCCTCGCTGTAGACTGGGTCTGTAATCAATTCTGCCTCATAGTTAAGGAAGTTCGACATCTCCTCTAGCCCTGGCTCCGCACCTTTCTTCTCCCGGGTGGAGAAGGCGATCCTTCTCCACTTGTTCCTCAGCCAGATCTGTAGTGCCTGCGCTATTTTAGTGATGTTATTCGATGCGTTGAGTTCGTAAGGTTCATCTAGGGTCTTTAGCACAATCAGCGCCTTTTTGACTTTATTCGCGAAGGTCTTAATGCTGACAGGGTTATCCTGTAGTCCGCCTGATGTTATTCCCCTTAAGGTTTGTCGGATGATCTTCCCAGGATGCCTGAATTCCCTGTCCAGGGCCCGCCATGCAGTCGTGAATCCACCTTCGATACTTTGGTACTGCCTCACGATGTCGTATGCTGGCCCCCCTGTGTAAACTTGCAGGTATTTAAGGCACTCTGCCTGCGTCAAGTTCTTCGTTAGTATTTAATTACTGTACATGCGCCGGAATTGCAGGTATTCCTCCAGCTTACTACCATCGAATTTGAATGGCTCCACTGGCGGTAGCTCGATCCTGGTCTTTAGCGCGTCAATGAGTGTTGCCATTCCCATCGCTTGTACTTCCAGCACGCTCGATGGTTGTGCTACAGACTCCCTTGCTGTTGGGTGCGGTTCACCCGTCAGGCCCGCGGACTTTCCTTGTGTTGGATATATCATTGGGGGTAACAGTCCCCTCCATATCTCCGTGTCACACGACTTATCTGGGTCTGAGGGGTTTGGGGTTTTTGTTATTGGTTGAGTGAATTGCTGATATTGCAATGGGGGAATAATGTCACCCTGCCCCCCCCCCCCCCCCCCCCCACCGGTGTTATATTTGGTACTGGGGTAGATGTTATCATGTTAGGGCCCATGCACCGATCAGCAATAGCACCCCCCTCCCCTGGGTATATATTATATCCCTGCATGTTATAGTCATACTGGTCTGCAGGTACCGGTATAGGCCTATCCACTTCTTGCCTACTGACCGGTATGTATACCGCGACTTCCGGGTTTAATCCCGTTGTCTGCGCTACCCTATCACCTACACTATCTCTCCCAGCATGGCCTATAGTATGTGCAGTAAGTATGTCCTGCAGTCTGCCTGCATCCTTCCGGACTGAAGTTTAATCTTCTCGAGTATTCCAAGAAGTCCCCCCACGGCTACCATATTCTCGATCGGCAGCCATGTTCCGATGGGAAGTTTCTCTTCGATCCCCTCTCCTGTCTTCATCCTCGCACCGGTACATTCTGTACCCCTCTCCCGGTGTGTGGTATATCTCACCAGGTTGTGTTTCTCCGGGGCGATGGCAATCCCCCGGAGTACGACCCCACTGGCTCCCTAACTCCATCTCGGCTACTGATGGTTCACTGTCCATCCTTCTCCTCTGGTTGCTCGTAACAACGCTCCATCGATTCTCCTCACTTCGTCTCGTTTCAGTGCAGTATTCCTCCTCGTGGGATCTCGCTTCGACCTCCCAGATAAACTCCGCTGTTCTTCTTCCGTCTTCCGACTGGGCTCGACGTTTCCTCGCTCGCCCGCTCACGGCACCAACGTCTCTCTCTCTGCCCGGTTGGACGGTCCTGGGGATATTTGCAATCCCCCTACTATCCTCTGTCTTTGGGTGCCGCGGTTCACTTAACTCGCCGCGCGCATTGTCCACTGACGCTTGTGGGACATTTTCTGCCCCCCCCCCCCCCTCTCGCCACTAATCGCTTGTGGTGGGGTGCCCGTACCCCCCCTCCATCCGTCACCTCTTACATCGCCCCTCGCCCCCCTCTAGTCGACGCACTATCTCTACCCTCGGTGGGTTTATTCACCCCCGCTCCTCCCTGCGCAACTGCATGGCCTTGCAGGCTCTCATTACTGGGTCCATTCACCCCCGCTCCTCCCTGCGCAACTGTGTGGCCTCGCAGGCTCTCATTGGCCAGCTCGCTTGTTGCCCCTGTGTTTGTATTAATTGCACCGTCATTAATGATATTATTTTGATTAATTTTAGCTATTTATTATATTATTATTACCTGGGTTATCGTTTAAATTATTTAAATTATTTTTTTGGCATTATTTACATTATTTACATATATTATTTTGCACATTTAAATTTGGATTATTATTACCGGGTAAAATATTATTTCCTGCAAGAAAGGTTTGATTAGGGTTATCTATCACCGTAAAATTAACATTAACTCCCTCTAGCGTATTATTACCCCCCCCCCCCCCCCTACGGTCACACCAGTCCTGGGTCTGTCGTCCGGTACCTGTAAGCGGGGTTTTAACAAAGGTTTCCATTACCTCTGGTTCCTCATAAATACTACCCGAACCAGCCTCGCTCTCCAATAATCCCATTTTTGCCAGTTCTAACCGGCTCTTCTGCTTCGCTTGATATTGTATTAACCCCCTCAGCCGGGTATGCATATCATCCCACATCCATTTGCCCGCTCTCTCTCTCTCTCTCTCTCTCACTATCCTCCCTCATACTCTGGTTGGCCAATTCTGCCTCCCTCGCCTCCCGCTCTCTACGCTCATTCGTTTCCCTCTCTACCCTCGCTACCTCTCTCGCTTCTCGCTCTTTGCGCTCATTCACTTCTCTTTCAATTCTCTCAGCCTCCCGCACCTTGCGCTCGTTTTCCACTCTCGCCTCCCGCTCTTCGCGCTCTTTATGCTCACTCATCTCTCTCTCTCCTCCCGCTTCCTATAGTTTCTCGCCACCCTCTCGGCCCTCTCTTTACACCTCATCTAACTGCCTTTCCAGTTCCTTTTGATCCAGCGCAACAATGTCTAGTTGACACGCCAGATCTATCTCTAACACCCGTCTTGCTTTCACGGAGGATGTAGCGGACTTATCAGGTCGCGACGGACTCCCATTGCCTCTCTGTCCTACTAATTTTCCCCCATTTACTGGGGTTCCTACTAACCAACGACACCAAATCCTCGGGGTTAACCTCGGATTCGCCGTCGTGCGGGTCCACCCATCCTACTAACTTAATTCCCCTGACATCCACTAAGTAAGGCCTTATTTACACTACGTCTGGTTCCATTACCTTGGACCGCCACAATTCAAACAGTTCTGTGGCGACACCCCTCGCTCTCTCACTCGCCAGTTCTCCCTGTCCGAAACGGACTAAGTAACAAAAATGTTTGTTAGACTCACCTAGCCTCTGGTATAGTTTAGGCTGGTCTACCTTTCTCCCCTCATTAGCGTCCTTTAGTAGCTTCTTTGTGGCGTTGTACGCCCATCGCAGGCGATCACTCGTCCCGACGTCCTCCTCGTTGACTCTACCTTCCCTCCTCATCCGGAGTCGTAACGGCGGCCCCACCGTCGCCCACCCAATGACACCCTAAGTGTCACATTCCTAAGCGACGAGTCATGAGTTAGGTCCAACTGTCGCCGAGCCGGCCATGACTCTACTACTACTATTCCCAGTGTACTTATCTTACACATTATTTTATCTGAACATTCACGATATGCAAAATTGTGGGGAGTTTTGTGCATTCTAGAAAAATAATAAACATTTATGTCTTTTATGAAGCGTCTGGGAGAGCATTACTTATGCATACGATTTCGTACAGGCTGTGCTCTACAACAGCAGAAGCCGCCATTCACATCACCATTCTCGAAATATGTAATTTAGTTACTCAAAACTGGAATAACTGCTTAGTTAACAAAACATGTCACAAAGAACAGTAAAAGAAAATAGAACTAAGACTAAGAACACCACCACCACACGAGGCAAGGCCCTCCTCCTTTAACTTTTCACCACAAGATAAACCTTCACTAATAAATACAATATATTTATCTCAAACAGTTTATTAGTGACCGTACTGATCCATTTTATCATCCACCCAGTTCCTGTAGTTGGCCACCCGAGCGTAGACGCTAGGATGGTTTGGAGAGTAGCAATCCTGACTGGATACGTAACTAGCAGCTCCGATTACCGTCCATTTACCGTTAACATTACAGTTGAGCGGCCCACCTGAATCTCCGAAACAAACAGATTTACCGTCATCTAAACCGGCACAGACCTTACCAGGGTAGTTGGCATGGGAGCCCCAGTAGGTATCCTGTACACATCTAAAAGCAAATAATGGATTATTACAAAGGATAAACATATGGATAAGAATGTTATTGGTGAATATGAAACAAGTCATCACCGGAGTCAACCTGGGTAATCCTCTTGTGTTGGGCTGCGAGGCAACAGCCATATAATTACTGTATATAATATAATTTTACAGTCCTAATCGAATCCTGGGGGCCATATGGGGTCGGGAAACCTACCGGGATGATGAATAAAAAAAATCGGACGGATCGTCAGACACCTGGATTCTACGTCGCCGTTTTTGTCGTGGACAACTGACCTGATGTCCATCACATTACATATATATTAAGAATGCTGTGCCGGCTTGTGATTGCTTGACGATTGCGCCGCCACAAATCCTATCACCCATGATATGATATTTGCTAGATTATCCGCATCTTCAAGGCCAGTGTCTTTTAAGATGCGTCTCAAGAAAGTAATGGGCTGTCCACCATTGTTAATCACTCCATGAGGCCACCAAAGCACAAGATTATGCACTGGCTGGTCCTCATGGCGAAAGCAATGTCCTGCAAAGCTGACACTGACACGCTCACTGATTACACTTGGCTAATTATACATCTCAGGATCAGCGGAAAAAATTGTTATATTTCTCTAGTCTACTTACTTCTCTTGCGTCCATGCAGGTAGTAGGGCCTGATTTAAGGTCTGCTGGTCTCCAGTCCCCTTTGTATCCCCCCATCCGGTACCATAACATTCGGCCAGATGCGCCAGCTGCAGATCTTGTTGGGGCAGACAGACTGGACTGACATTCTGGTTGAATAGGATAGGCGAGTCAAGTTTGATTAGAGCGATGTCGTTGTTTAGCAAACCGAACTGGTTGTATCTTTCGTGCATAATTATGCGGTTGGATGCGTGGTTCACCTGCAAGCAATTGTTTAGGAACATTATATGGAAACAAATAATATAGTCATTATAAAGAATGTGTAATAATGATAAGAACAACCCACTTATGGTCTCTATTAGGTCATCTTAACATCCCCAGCACCGACGCCAATGCTGGTTATTGGACCATGCGTTGGGTTTCAACTTTATGCTACTTTAATATTTAGTTCCGTGGAGTTCTAAGCGTATTGAGATGCGGATGGGTAAAGACCAATTAATTATTGACAAGTGACTGTAAAATAAGTAGGTTGTGATATTTCGGCCAACATTAAATAATAGCCGAAATATCGCAATAAATGTATTTTACGGTCACTTGAATTGTAACCCCACCCTACAGTGCTTTTCAACTAGTTGAAAGTTCAACTAATTAAGTTATAATATTAAAGTTATTTAGTTAAGGTGGTTTTATTTAACTTATCACTGCGAATTTAGTTAGTTAACGGTTTTTTTTAATAGTTGACAATTTTCTATGTCCCTTTCTCCTTTAACTATTCTGAACCATCTCGTTGAGAGTCTAGACTGAATGCTCTCTAAACAATAACAATTAATAACACCTATTATTAAGTTAACATATAGTGCTTATCATATGAAAAGCCATTGCGAGGTGTTGTGAAACAACAATTACAAACGTTGCTATGGTTACCTGAAATATTCCAAATTTTGTTATTTAGTTAAGTTTTAGTTGAATTTTCAACTAATAATTAACTAAACTCCTCAAAATTAGTTGAAATAATTAGTTAACTTGTCAGAATATTAGTATTACTTGAACAGCACTGCCCACCCACATCGCATTATGGTACCGGCCATTATCTGCTACTACAGTATATTACCATAAAAAAGCAGGCTTTTTCGAATAGAGCCATTATAGATAATATCATACAATTATATTTTCTGTCCCATGAAAACAACCAAATTAGATGTTATGTTAATTATCGCAAGAATTATTGTTTTACTTTGTGTGTTACACTTTGCAATATAATATATTAAATACATGTATTAATATTAAGAATGATCAACGGTATCTTGTCTATGAATGAATATCAATATAATAATTCAATGTAATATGATTTATAGTATGATAATGATAAAATACTAGAAATAATAATATAAAACCTTATACTGTAGGTATTCATGAGACAAATACAGTATGTAGCTCCTACAATACAAATCATTCATAATGAACAAATGCAAGTCTCAAATATTCTACCTAATCTATACCTAAACTATACCTATAAAAATCAAATTATCTCTGTCTCTCTCTCTCTCTGTGCTCGAACTCCTCCAAAACGGGTGGAGGGATTGCGCTGGGACTTGGCATGTGCATATATTTTTAACCAGCGGTCGTTATAGGCCACTTTGCGAAAAGTTTAATTCACGTTCAGTACCGGTACCGGGTACCAGTACGCCAGTAGGCCTATACCGGTAGCGGGAAATACCGGGTAACCCGCCTCGGGTATTGCCTGCTAGTATAATATAACTCTAACCTCAGTTCCTGCGTCTACATTGAGTTTGTGTTCCCCGACTATTACATACACATCTGAAGCTCCTTTCCCGTCGACACAATGACTTGCAGTTAGGATCCAATTCTGGTTTATTATGCTCCCTCCGCAGAAATGAAATCCCCACCAGGTTTGTAGAGAAACCTAAAATACAATATTCACGATCAGAGATTATCTTGATGGAGGGAGATAAGACTATCATTGAGTCCGAGTTCATTATTTATATTTCTGGATCCCGTTCCAAAAAAGTCGGTATCGGGATCGCATTATTCGCCAGTATCCCGTTTGAACACCATACACACACCCCAGCTAAATTCCCAGTACGCCTCACCTATTAACATTAACTTACCTGCCAAGGCCAACTATTGGGTTTGGCAGGAACTCCCCCAACAACTTTTGAGCCAACATTTGGGCTAATGGCTGGGTTTCCGCAATCCTGAGCCAATGTTGCTGTTACGAACAACGAAATAAACAACAATAAAGCCATCGTGTAAAACTTTAACTTAAACGTCTTTGAAAACCAGAGAAACTATAAATTATGCGTCTTAATTCGAGACAATATATATAAGAAAATAATTTGTTAGCCAAGGGAAAATACATTATTGTTAAATTTTTGAGAGAAGTGTGCGAGATAAGTGCCGCCGTTTGTATTTTAATTATAATGCGGCCGAATTAACTTTGAATATTATTGACAATTAATTAAAATATAAACACAAAGATAGATTAGTAAAATATATACATAGAGTAGGTGATAAGTACTCACCAAATGTTACAAATATTCTATGCATGGTGCAAAGAATGGTACCAAGATACAGTATATGTATGGAGAGGCGGTTTTATTTCAAGGTCTTGAGCCAGCTGTGTATCTATGAAGGAAGAATTGGACTGTTCATCAAGTATGGCATATGTTCTTATTGAACCCTTAAATGTTGTCGGAGATTCCACATCAACTAAAAACACCTAGCTGCAACTTTTAAAGTTATTGCCACGAATTTGTGTGCAAGAGATATTGTACTTTTGATTCAATTCATTTGAATTTTGGGGATAATTTCTTTCAGTTGTGCGAGAAGTAGTGTTCAATTTTATGGTGTCACCCGGACATACAGTAGTAACGTGGTCAGTTGATTTACACTTCTTGCATTGACTTGTTAGTCTACATTGTGACCCTGAAGAATGTTTTCCGGTGCATTTGAAACAAAGATTTTCGCTTCTAAGGAATGCTATTTTTTCTCGATGTGCAATTGGGTTGAAATCGTGACATTCATTGAGACTGTGTCCTGAACGACTATGAAAAATGCAATGAGTTGTATATCTTGAATTACGTTGGATTGGTTAGTGTTATGCGGTGGTTGATAAGTATTAAAGCGTCTCGTTGGAAAATCCAATTGATTATTATTTCCATTAAAATGATGTCGAGAAACTTGAGTTGAAATATAATTTCCCTTGTTATAGGCCTAGTTGTGAAGATGGTCTAATCTGGGTTCGAGTTGGTCATATTCATCTGTAATTGGTTTGTATTTTGGGTTATATTTACTATGAGAGATACGATGTAAGAAGTCACAAAAATATGAAAATGGAGGATGTTGGTAATATTGTTCTTCATAAAGTAAACCTCGATCAATCCATTTGTTGTCTAACCAACTGGGCAGTTTTTGTCTGATCAATCTAAGACCTGTTGAAAGATTAAACTCATGGAGTTCAGGCAAGTGATCCACGTTTACGGCTAGGACACGGCAAATATCGCTGAGATCACGAAGTCGAGATGGAGGTAACTAAACGGAGACCCAACTACTGATATTTATATAAAATTCACTTTGGGTTACAGCTACAAATGATACTAATATCAGTGCAATAGGAGTAAAATAAGTTGATATTCACTACAATTGAATATTAGGCAGTTCTGCTTATATAATATTAATATATTTAATATCATTTTAGAATATTATTACTCTAAAAGACACCGACGAAATGAAAAAATTGAAAAACTTAAAAAATTGAAATTTATAAAATGGAAATATAAATGGAAAAACCGTACTCATATTTAAACATGTGTGATTCTAGAACTATTGTTAACATTGGGTTGTATATACTTAAAGGCATTTGAACGACGGGAATTACAGTAATTAAGGGGGTTGGCATAGTTAATTAATTAATTCAATTTTCTCATTATTCCGTGTGTACAGTATTTACGGTTATTTTAAATTGCAAATTAAATTGTAATTATCCTAATTATTTATCATCTATATCCGCGATCCGTCCGTATTACTATTACTAATACTACAGTATTACTGCTTGATTGAAGTACGCGAAAGTTAAAATATGTGCAATTTATTTCTCTTTGGCGCCAAGGCCATTAATGCTATAATTTGGTCTGGGGCATTTTTTTAATATGTATGGCATTATTATCAATTTATTATAGGAAGGGATCTAGGGGTCTTAACCTCTCTCTATACAGTAGGAAGGGATCTAGGAGTATTAACATTGTTATTATTATAAATAGTATTACTAATTTATTTAGTACTATTTAAGAAAAAGACACTGGTAAAATATTTTGAAAATATAATTTTTGGAATCAGGGCATTGAAGTGCCCCAAAAAATGAAATCAGTATGGACGAAAATAAAAAAAACAAAAATATGAATAAAATAGATAATGAATGACATAATCTCGCAGTGGTTAAGCTATGCGCCTGGGCCCCCATGTCAAGATTACAAGATTTTCAAGCACATATGCCAAGCACGAGCATGGCTAAATACAGCGCCCATGTGAAGTTTCCCAGGCGTGTTTTTCTGTTACACCCCCCCCCCCCCCCCGGTATATCTGTGTGAATAAATTTATTAGTACCTTTCTCCTTCAAATGGTAACAAAATCATTTATTGTTTTGGTTAGAAAAAGCCCTCTCTGTAACCTTAGAGGCTGTAGCTTAAGAAAACTCATTCTCTCCATGTAACTACGGCTGCCGAGGTTACAGCGCTTAAAAAGACGCCGGGTGAAGTAACGCTGAACCCGTTCGATTAAATCAATACTACCTATAACGTAAATGGAGAGCAAACGGCAGTACAATATTCTACTGTAGTAATGGTCTGGCATATGACTTATACGCTGTAAAAATGGCTTTCAGGTTACATGTATAAAAGCACTTACACGGTAGTGAAGATCAAATTTCAAATCGTGATTCACAGTTACACCAAGATCTCTACAAAAGTCATCATTTTTTATAAGGTTACCATTAAGAAAGTATTGCACAGGTGACACCTTTATACCAGTTGTAGATAAATGAACTACTGAAAATTTGTGTGCAGCTATCTTGACCTGCCACTCATTAGCCCAAGTCTCTAGTGATTTGAGAGCTTCTGCTAATGAATGGATGTCTGATGATTTGCTGTACAACTTGAGATCGTCAGCGAATAAATTACAACAGGTGCTGGTGCCTATAATATCAGGTAAATCATTAACATAGAGTAAAAATAATAATGGCCCTAAAACGCTTCCTTGAATTGTACCTGATATAACTTTGCTTACGATCATTCGATTTTTATCATTCGAGGTTAAGACCCCTAGATCCCTTCCTATAATAAACTTTGCTTATGACAGAAATAGTATTACCAACCAAGACTTGTTGGGTACGATTACGTAGAAAAGCACCAAATCCACAATAACAAGTGACCCGAGATACCGTAGCTAGCAAGTTTAGCCAAAAGTTTCCAGTGAACGACAGAATCAAACGCCTTGGCGAAATCTATGTATATCAGGTCTATAGAGCTGCGACTGACAAGCAGCTTAAACCATTTATTATTAATGTCAAGCAATTGAGTACAAGTACTGCGGCGTTTCATAAATCCATGTTGCGACTTGCTAATAATATTATGCAACCTTAATTACAATAATACATCATTTTTGATACATAACTCCATTATTTTACATGTTACACATGTAAGCGAAATGGGGCGGTAGTTATAGGGATTAGTGTGGCTGCCTTTCTTAAAGAGGATGTTAGCAGTGAGCCATATAGAGGGTAAAGCGT
>JAUCBJ010007990.1:0-45684 GCA_032718475.1 Nemertoderma westbladi
CGCTTGCGTCCTTCTGGGCTCCTCTCTGATGACTCCGAGGCGCACCCATGAGGCGGACGCTGTCCCACCACCCTTGGGGCCAGTCCGACTGATGTTTTTATCAGACCGGGCCGGAGGGTAGCCCGATGCTTCCCGGGTTCACTTTTCAATCCCCCGATCACACCGGCACAACTCGTCGGTGTAGCCAGATGGTCGGCTACTGTCAACTTGCTGTGGCCTGACTGTACATTGAGCCAACTCAGAGAGTCAACCGGCGGGTGGACCAGTCGATAGCGATCGAGCATCAAGGTCGCCCTTGAGCCAAACCGACGGTCTTGTCCCAAGCGGGCTTGCGCTACCCACATTGGAATATTGACCGTTTTCACCCGCCTCGCCGGCAGTATTGAGGGGAAGTCGGTTCCACAAACAATACTGACTAGCTCGAAAGCTAGGAACAAGTAACCACTTACCCGTCCTGTACACGTGTACTCAACAGATATTCACGAAATCAAGTACACTACGGTAAACACAAAATCTGACGCATACCACGCACACACAGAGGACATAATCGGGGAAGACAAAATCGGTGACAAAATCAGAGGGGACAAAATTGTATCGACTAATAAAAGTCGAGAGTACTTTATTTTACCGACAGGGTAAAATAACTTTGTGTGCACAAAGTATGCTGGGGCGCAGTAAAATATGGTCCTACTAATAACCAGAGGCGACTGAACCAACCGGTAAGGGTTCCCATACTCACTCGCAGTGGCCATACATACACTCACGTATACCACGTACACACACAAACCACAGATTCCAGAGTATCATTCACTCGGACCACACTACAACACCAACCCCTCCTTGCAGCCGATATTCCGGGTGCCACCTCCATTCCAATAGTAGTACCAACAGAATCATCAGAACGTGTCCATTCCGATGCAACACCTCCATTCCAATAGTGCTACCCTGGGAAAAAACACGTTTTGGCAACCGATCGGAGACAGTACAGAGTCTGGTCAACTCATACATACCAAACATAGACCTACCACATAAACCACATAAACCACAGATCACACTAAGCCACCACCCCTACTGTGTACAGGACTGGCAGTACGGCAACAGGCCGACTAGACGATACCACGGCACCATGTTGATTCATGGTTCGCAAGACACGAGGGCCTTCAGTAACTCCCTTGCACTATAAAGACGATTTAACGTGCCCCCAGACCCTCACGAGTCCGCCGCCGCCTGTTACGGACACCCCTATAGAGACCTCACCTCCTTAGGCATCCGTGTCCTTCCCGCTATCTTCTCCTTGTGAAGTCTGGCTTTCGCCGTCATCGGTATAACATACTGGTGTTATTTTTCTCCTAGAGACGGGTTTTTCACTTACCTTGTTTTCCGGTGTCTTCTCTCGGGACTGCTTGAGGAGTTGCAATTTCACTTCTCCATCCAAGAATGACATGAGATCAGCCATGGTAGGGTCTCGTCGTTGTTGTTCCATCATATAAAGTACTTTCTTATCCCAGCGTGTGCCTACCCCACCTTTCGGTAAAGTAGAAGCCACAGCTCCAATGACCATAGAACTTTGGTATTCATGAGACTTACCTAACCAATCTAATTGTCTACAGATCTCTTGAATCTCATCGGAAAACTCTATTATCCCACTGCTGATGAACTTTCTGGGCGCTACTAATTTTGCATATAAATACTTAGCGATATTATTCCTATTACCATACCTGATGTTTAGTATATCCCAAACTTGTCTTAATCCGTCTGGATGGCCAATAAACTTTAACGCCATTAACTTGGGAGATCCTTCCAAGCACTCGATGAGGTATCTAAGTTTTTCTCCATTAGATAGTACAGAGTTCTGTATGTTATCTTTGTAATATTCATTAAAAGGTAACCATTTCATCTCATCTCCATTGAACTTGACGATCTCTCCAACCTTTACCGCTTGCCGGGCTTCGGTTCTAGCCATTTGACGCGTAAAACTTTCTTGGGCCATTGTGCTATTTAATATCGAGTTATCGGTATATAAATTTCTCGGATTATGATCAGTTCTATAGGGAATATCATTATCAACAGGTCTATAATTACCCTTAATAGGGTTCACTATAGGAGTTTCTACTTCGCTAGCAGTATATATGCGTGTAGGCTCCACACCTTGCGCATGCAATACTTCAGACCTAACAGGTTGACACATTGTTACAGAGGGTGGTGGTATACCCTTTTGGGTATTTACTAATTTATCGCGTTCTAGCGCGATACTTTGCTGCACTTCTTGCAACTCTAGCCTACTTTCCCTTACTGTGCCCTTGAATTGCTGGACAGTCTCCTGCATCTGCCCGAGCAGGATATCCATCCCCCGCCGTCCCCTGTCCACCCATTCGACCGCCG
This sequence comes from Nemertoderma westbladi, assembly GCA_032718475.1. Taxonomy (NCBI): domain Eukaryota; kingdom Metazoa; phylum Xenacoelomorpha; order Nemertodermatida; family Nemertodermatidae; genus Nemertoderma; species Nemertoderma westbladi. The sequence goes on from JAUCBJ010007990.1 coordinate 2,383, forward strand.
AAGCGGGAGTCGCCAACGTTGTAGCGGGCGGACGAGGGACAACGGGCGACAAATTATGAATATTTCGCTCGGGGTCCAGGACCTGAACTGTCGCCTGGGCAGTTCTACTGGGCACAGGTAGCTTAGTGCTATGTAGAGGAAATTTAGAAGTAGCTTCAGGGAGCACAGGTGTGTCTATCACCGAAGGGGTGATTTCAAGAACAGGCCTAATTATTTCAGGCTCATCTACTATAGTAGGGAGTCTTTCTATTTTAATTATTTGGTCTGTGGGCTCTGTACTACCTACTTTGGTGTTATTTAGTTGCCTTCTAACAGCTGGAGGCAAATCAGGCAATTTCTGCCGGTGGAATGTTCTTTTACGTCTGCTTAGGCGAGATCGATTTCCTCCGCCTTCGGTGTCGGTGGTATCGCCTTCCTCAGATGATGTATACCCCTGTCTCTTGGGAGTAGATCGACTCATCATCTGCATATTGCTCGCTGTTAACTGTTTATTGAAGTTGTCTTGCCTCTCTTGAAGATTTTCCAACTCTAGTTGGGCTGCCTCTTCAGATGCCCTCCGTTCTGCTTCTGCCACTGCCTCTACCGCCTTTCTTTCAGCTGCTGCTTCTGCCAAGGTCGCCTTTGCTTCTGCTGCTGCCTCTGCCGCCTTTGCCTCTGCCGCTGCCTCTGCCGCTGCCGCTGCCGCTTTTGCCTCTGCTGCTGCCTCTGCTGCTGCCAATTTTCTTTCTGCTTCTGCAGCTACCACTGCTGCTTTCTTTCTGTCTTCTATACGTTTTTTCTTTACTTGTTCTTCTCTTTCTCTAGCGATGCGGAGTTGTTCATCGAATTTAGCTTGGTTCGCCGCTAACCTATCCACATCAATCGCATCTAACACAAGTTTGGCTCCTTCGCTATTAGGGCTAAGTCCCTCTAGCCTTCTCCTCAACTCTTCATCTCCCACAAAACGCTGATAGTCTGACAGATAGATATCAATGGCATCCTTCTTATGCGGTTTCTCTGCCGTCGCTTCACTTTCCACTTGGGAAAAAGTAGCGTCTGTTGATTCTCCATGGGTTGAGCGCTCCTCCAACTGAGCCTTCCACTGAGCTGCTCCTTGAACCTGGCGACTCACCCTTTGAAACCAAGTCTTTACGGCAACTTGCAACGACGTGTCTTGCTTTCGTTTAGAAGCCTCCTCAAAGGCGGATAAGATTAGCCTAATCCGCAGAACTCTTTCTCTAACTTGATAAAGCAGCGATCCCTGCTCTTGAGGTCCTTGAGGTTGTTGAAACAGTTGTCTCTCTACTCGCTCCATAGAGCTGAAGAATCCCTGTGCGTATCCGGCTGCGGACCTCTTCCATACAGCTGGATCGATGGTTTCCTTGGCTACTCCCATCCTGTGTATGTCTTCCCAGGCCGCTTCGGATAAATCAAACGGGAGTTCGGGTCCGGGGAAGTTCCATTGCGACTCGACAATAGACTTCAGTTCTTCACTAGTGTAGCCCGCGTAGCTATCTCTAGTTGACCGTTGACTTCTCGCCCAATCGATCTGGTGTTCTTCTACCGCGATCAATAACCCAGCGAGCACGGCTGCAGGAAGGATGAGAAGGGGATCCGTATAAACCGCATCCGTCATCTCTGCTCCGCTCTCGGGTGTCAGCTCTACAGTATCCTCACTACCGGAGCTGCTGGGCCGCTGAGGAATAATTTCTTGACTAGCGGGTTGTTGCTGTTCCGCCGCTTGTTGGTCCCGCTTGACCTGAGCTCGGGTGCCTATGATAGACCTACGATGTTGGACCAGCCTAGGTTCTGTTATTACTACTGGAGGGATGACTTTCCTCACAGTGGGAGGTGAACTGAATTTACGACCAGACAGTGGTACGTCTCTATCTGAGTCGCAGATAGTTACATCTAATAAACTGTCTGACAGGTTCGGCTTAGTATCAGACATGACTATGTATACCGTTGAATGTCTACTGCTGTATTACAGTCTAAGTAAGTCTAGTAACTCAGTATGAACTGCTAGCCTAGTAATTAATTACCGTTACTGCTACTCAGTGCAGCGTGATATATATATAATATATTAGAATACCGGTATACTTATAGTATATATAACTATATAAGTATTATTACAGACTAGGTTTATCACAGAATACCGGTATAATTTTAGCACAAATATATATAAATATATAATAGGCCTATCGGAATACCGGTATACAGCTTACAGTTTGTAGGATATATAATTCTGAAATAGAATTAATTACAAGTACCGGTATAATTTCAGCCTAGATTTATAGAAATAAAGATAATAGGCCTATCGTAAATACCGGTATATCAATTATTTCAAATAATTGAATTTCTGTTACTTTAGGGTTACTTTGTTACTTTACTTACTTTATTACCGTTATTTGAGCAGTAATCCAACTGATATTGAGACCTAATTGTTATATGGTAGGCCTACTATTTATAAATCGTTAGATTTGATTTATAATTTATATATACCCGTTTTAATGGGTTTTGTCAATGTTTGAAATAAATGTTATTATTTCTGGGGGTAATCACTACACAAAGCGGTGCGCTTTCAGTGAAGTGCTACGTATAGGACACTAAACAAATAATTCTAATTTACCTAAGTTACTTAATACTACAAATTACGTACAATCCGGGTGAGATTACAATCTCTAAATAAATGCAAAAATTTACAAAAACGCAAAATACGAATTTTTAGGGTAATTTTACAAGAAGTCTACAAACCAGCCTAACAAAGGGTTAGAAAACCGGTTATTACACGGACAGGGTACTACGGTATTTGAAATAATAAGTAGTAGTAAATACACTGCGTTGTCTAGATAGGAAAATACCACCGCCTGACGACCTATAGCCGTATCGCTATAGGTTCTACGTTATGTATCACGGAGTGTTCCTACCTAGAAGTTAATAGAGCTAATCGAATGTGCCTATCAACCACTTTACAACACAAATATAATGCCTACACTAATTATTTTCGGAAAGCACTGTACACTAAACCCTAAATTAGGTACGAGTACTTGTACAACAGATAATCAGTAGTTAAATATACTTGAACAGCTAAAGGAACCACGGCATCTGCTGGAGTGACCGATGCACAAAATCACCAGTCTTTACCTACGCCGAGCAGCCCGTATAGTACCGGGGTTAATTTAACTATAACGGTATGTATAACAAACACAATTACTGTAGGAACAAACTTGGGGACTTGAATGTTGCGAATAATCGCATAAACTCTGAATAATAAATATTACGCAACGCGTACAAACCACTTAAACAAAATGCAGACTAAATACTGACAGACTACTATCAAGCCTAAACAAACCACGGTATATGCAGACTCCGAAACGATTAGGGAGTATGCGTTCTAACCCAGTAGTACGCCTTATTCTTTAATTGAGGGTTTACCTTACTGCATTGGCTGCCTCAACTTCCTAACCTTACTTAATCAGACAGATGCTCTACACACACTACAATCCGTTCAGACTTAATAACAGCCAGACAACTATCCAGCCTACAAGTTATCCAAATAAAATTATACGCTACCTGTACAGACTTACACAAACAAAGTACAGACCAAACGATGGCAGACTACTCTCAAGCCTAAATAAACCACAGTACATGCAGACTCCGAAATGATTAGAGAGTATGCGTTCTAACCCAGTAGTACGACTTATTCTTTAATTGGGGTTTACCTTACTGCATTGGCTGCCCAAACTTCCTAACCGTACTTAATCGGACAGGTGCTCTACATATACTGAAATCCGTTCAGACTTAACAGCAATCAGACAACAGCTCAGCCTACAAATTGTCTGTACAATCTGATCAGGCTAACACGCCTTCTGTTCAATACTGGCCTACTAACAAATAAAACTTGACAGAAATAAGTAAAAATCTCAATAAAAAACCAGGGCTGCAGTCCCTGATTAATTATTAAGGCCTACTGGTATATAACAATCAAAATCGAATAATACTGCTGTAGGTACCGGTCCGGATGATCAGGCAGTCAGGCCTACTGGTTACCGGTCGACCGGTACTTTCGACTTTATTGCTTACTGCAATAAAGAAGCTATATCCTTTAATGTTCGCGCTTTCAGACCTTTGGCAGTTTAACCCGCCAAATTAGAATGTCTTCTAGATAATAAATCTGCTTTTTAGTCTATGACAAGTATTTGATTCACTACACTAGTCGAAACCAATCCGTGCGCGACCATTCACCCGCTGGAAATTCCCGGGAGATTGGGTTCGACGGTTTAATTTTTATTGCTATGTAAGCCTAATGTATTATTCGACTGACAGTATTATATAATCTCTGACAATATTATTCACCTTCGGTAATATTAACAGTTCCTTTAGGACGTGGCGCTTTATCTACATAAACAGAGTTATGACTTAAACTACTCGCAACGATATGGCTTAATTATAATCCACATATATGGCGCATTCTTTAGGAATTGCTTCTTTAACAGACTCACTCATACACTATGCTGCACAATACTGCACACTAATCTGCCAATCTTCACTGATTTTAGTCACATATAAAAGGAACACAGGCTGACTCATGTAGGGTCTATCAAATAACATTAGATTCACTTCAAACCACTTTAACATAAGTCACAATCGTTTATCTGTAACCCTTCTCTCTTACCTTCGGTATATCAAGAACATTGGGTTTCGGGGTTGTTTATCGTTATTCCAAATATAATAATTCATCAACCATATTATGAAGAACTGACAGCAAATAGCAGTATAAAACAACAAATCAGTACCGGTATGTCAGTGCACATAGGCATGCAGTTCCGTCAGTCCGTTTGTTTGTTAAAGGATATATGCCCTTTATAATTAAACCTACCAGTGTACGACTAAAAAGCAGTACAGCACAAAATATTTCTAAGCCGTTCTTTCTTTGGCTCAAGACTGAATGTAAGCACTGCACATAGGCATTGCGTCATTTCTCGGAAATTCTCTGTACAAGGAGCCACAAAAACGCTCTCATTGGCTGACTGAGCTGAGAGACGCCGTAGAACAAAGGAAATCAACACGTATGAATGTCAGCTGTTAACCGTAGTCATAGTAACTACTGTTCAAGAGTAGCTATCACTCCTTTGCGTCACGAATTGCCATAGAATCATAAAAATATACCTTTCACAATACACATACGAAGGAAATAAGTCTTAGATCCTCTAAAAACACCGATACAGTAATAATACGGTCTCTTACACTTATTAAATCAACTACAGAGTATTTTAATGTAAAAGATAATAAAAATAACGGGGCAATTCAGCAAAGGCTTTTACAGTCGGCGACCTTCAAATAAGCTTGGCTTGTGGTACCATTTTATTACATAATAGATTTTGGCAGACTGGGCGGTCGCTCTGACCATATGCATTGCGCACCAACAATGCCTAAAACATCTATGGGAACAGCCAATTAGTGCGCTTGAATCGTTTATCTTTATTCCTGCTTCTATCGTTATTCTTTACTTTGTATAACACAATTTACAGTGCGGCAAAGTATGGCTGGTTGACCATTGAATTGCATTGGTAAAGGTATTCGGCGTTCACGTGGGCTAAACAAATTTAAACAGTACAGTTTTAGCACTATACATTAATATAGATAGGGCAACAGACAAACTATCTATGACACAAATACCAACACATTCCGATAGCCCGCAATTACGGCGTCTCTAAAGAGCCCAAATATAAATTAATAAAATCCTCTATGAAACAATAAAAATACCTACAAAAAATACTGCTATATTAAATATTAGTTACTGCAGTAACATATAACAATTACTGCAGTAACAAATATTTATTACTGCAATAATCAATATTAATAATTTAATAAATAATTGAATAAAAATTTATACTGCAGTAACAAATTATTTGTTACTGCAGAAAAAGACAATTTTTTATTACTGCAGTGATAATTAATTCTTACTTTCAGTAACAAATATTTATTACTGCAGTATTTTTTGGAGGCATCTTTATTGTTTCATATAGGTTTTTATTACCTATACTTTACCCTTTAGTCAAAGTCAATATACACCATTCCATAGCCAGTTTCAGGCAGGACTGTATGAAATGACTGACAGTACTACTTTGAAATCTTTGAGGACACTTTGTCATTTTCTTAGACCACTTTTAGAACTTTGAGACACTTTTAGTTCTTTGAGAAAATCTCAAAGAACAGATGCACTTTGAGACCCCGACTGTAGTTTTAGTCAGTAATGGCATACAGCAACTACTGACTTTATGATTTCATCAAGTTCATCAAACCAGGCTGACGACTCAGCTGTTTAGTTTAATTAATTGCAGCCGGATTGGATAAATTATTAATTAATTTGGGGAACTTTACTAATTAGTAAAATCGTTAATTAGTTCGATTCAAAAGATTTTAGAGTAATTATCATTTGTAAAATAGTAAACCGCTTTGATACACCTTGTGAATAAGGATTTGGGGGACGGGGGGGCAAAGCCCCCCCGCCAATTAGGTAATTAAGTAATTAGTTAATTACTAATTAACGGTAGTAGATACGGCATCGGCGCCAGAGACTTTTTTGTGTAGAATAAAATTCCGAACAACTTTGTGATGTTACGTTTTTTCATAGCTCTTAGTGTTTTCGAGTTACGGCGCTAATTAGTTTTCGGCAAATTAGTACTAATTAACAGTAATAGGAGGGCCATAGCGATGACTGAACTTTTTTTAGATCTTACCGAGATGAACAAAAAAAACATCGTTGCTAGGGGAAAAACCAAATACTTTTCGAGAAAAATCAATTAGAAATCTTTAATCGCTAATTACTAATTAATTAATTAGCAGATTTTTGCCAAATATTTCTCTGCTGTGCACGCTCGGGCCATCTATAAGATCGCGCAAACAGAATCGTTCTAGCTTTCGCCGTTCTCCTGGAAAAATCCTTTAAAAATCGACCTAAAAAAGATCAAAGCAAAATGCCTACTTCCGAGGGGGTACACCATAATGCTATCTTATGAGGTTTTACTTTGGTGTTTATGTTGGTTTGCTAAGTTCCCTTAAAAAGGCTGCATTATTTATTCCTCATAAGACTCTGTCGAGCCTTTGGCTCTCCAGTGGCAGCCTATTGCTCCTGACAGTCTGTCTCCTTGGCCATCCATTTGGTGGATCTGACTAAATGTCGGCTCGCTTTCATTTTTATTATTGACAGATTGTTAACTTACCCGGCGCTGAGCCTTGCAGTACTGGAGTCCGCCCACTGAGGCATTGATAGAGTACACAGTCTTCTAAAAGGAGTTGAATGGGGCTTCGTTAAAGGAGGAGTATGTATAATAATCTGAACGTCCCGAAATTAACTATATGGAGGGTCCCGAAATTAATTTATGGACGTCCCGAAATTAATTTATGGACGTCCCGAAATTAATTTATGGACGTCCCGAAATTAATCTATCAACCAATCAGAATCGTAATGAAATAACTAATTAATGGACGTTAATGTTAATTTCGGAAATTTATTTCAATAATATTTTTTTTTATAATAACAATTTTTTTAAATATTTTTGTTAAGACGAACGGCCGCCCAAAGTAGACTCCACGGGGAAATTAGTTTTTTAGCCTGATGTTTATACTATTTATTTAATGCGTGATTTGCTTTGTGTCCTATCTGTTTGGTGTACTATTTTTAGCTTGCAATTTATCCTATGTAATCTATGCGGTGTATTATTTTGGCATATAATTTATTTATGTCTTTAATTATTTATTTAGTGTATTATTTTTCGGCGTACAATCTATAATGTTGATCTATTTGCTGGGTGATTATTTTCGGCTTAGGGCTTGTTCTGTATTGATTTTGTTGGTGGGCGTACTTGTATATTGGCTGTGGCGACATCTATTTGGTTATGATTTTTATTGGTGGGCCGCGAGTTGATTATTGGGTTTATTTTTAGCTCGGTTATTATTGGTATGTACCTTTATACCTCGCCTGGGGCGGGCTCGGGTATTGCTTGGGGTGGGCGTACTTAGCTGCTATATTGGATATGTAAACACGATTGGCTTCTGTAAAGTTGTAGGATAATATATGGCCATTATTGCTTTTGTAAGTTTTGATTGGAGGATTCCTTTCGGGAGAGGGGGGGGGGTGTATTCAAGGCTTGGCTTTGTGACATTATTGCTTTGAATGTTGTAGCTAATAATAGCCTATGTTAGGATGGTTGAAGTTTGTGTTACTCTATTGTTGCAAGGGTCAAACTGATTATAGCTCGTTTGCTTGTCTGCCCGTTGAGGTAATGTGCAGTTTGTTCGGTAATCTGTTAACACCTTTTATATTGGTTGAGTTTTGGTATATAAACTATAGTTATGGGATTCATTCGTCAGTAGCCTACGAACCCCAGCCAACTGTCATGCCATTTAACTAAATGTTTTTCTTTTGGTCCTGGCTGGACCGGTAATTTTATTATTATTATTAATGCAATTTTGCGGCTAAATTTTACTGTCTGATTGAAATTAAATAAAAATTAAACCTCTACACTGAACGTATTTAACTATTTTTCTTTATGTTTTCGTCATGGTGAAAACGAATCACGGGCTCGCCGATCTCTAGATCTAGGAAGGTAACCACCCGGACAACCCCCCCCCCCCTACCCCTCTCGTATAGGCATACTCTTTAAAAAAGGGCAAGCACATACCAGGCTACCGCACTCCCCACACACTCCACGAACCTTATAGGGAATCGAAGGCAACCACACGCTGGCCTGGTAGATAGTCTGCAAACACCCCCTTTTTACATTCGAACCGGATACTACCGAACTATGGATGACACCATCCGTGGGGATTCTGGCAATACGGAACCGGCAATCAACGATACCCAAGACGGGCGCAGTCGAGCATCCTCCCCCACTGGTAGCGCTAAAACCACGGCGAGTTCGGCGGCACGACTTGCCAAACATGGAGCTCGGATGATCGGCTTCCGAGTTCAAGCCGAATGGGAACGGATCCATAAGGAACAGTTGAGGGCAATAAAGGAACGAGGATGGATACATCAGGAACAGGAACGTAAACTGGAAGAATTGAGGATCTCCGAGGAACGTAAACTGGAAGAATTGAGGATCTCCGATGAACGCGGGCTGGAAAAACTGATACGAGAGGCTGCTGAGGTGGAATTCGAAGCGCGACTCTGGGAGGAAGAAGCTAAGGAGGACTGCGAGGAAGGACTCTCGGGCAGGCTTCGGGAGTTCGACGGTGAGTTGGATCCAGGAACTGAGGATGCCAGACCGTGTCACGGTGGCGCGGTCAGGGGTGAAGGGACGGACGGACCTGAACCATTCGGGTTCACCGTCTCGCCTCAGGGAAACACGGAATGGTACGGAACAGATAACTCGGGTGTCACACAGGTACAGGCGGTCATGGGGTCGGAGAGTGTACCGGTACGTACACAACGCGGCCCCCAGCCAATGGCTTCATCCTCCCCAAGGCCGGAACCGAAATCGGAGGAAGAAGGACGCGAGATTCAGGGCGCGGCACAACGTCAGGGTGGCGTTGTCGCAACCCCGGTCGTAATGGACTATGGTCGGGGTGCGGTGCAATGTCAGGGTGGCATTGCACAAGTCCCGGTCGTAACGGGCCATGGCTGGGATGCGGCACGGCGCCACGGTGGTGTTGTGGAAATCCCGGCTGTGTCGGACGACAACAACCTTCGGGCGGATAGGAAACCCTTGGGTTTATTCGGGAACTCTCGGACTGTGACAGAGGTTAAGCCGAGGGATGTGGGGGCCGCCTACAACCTTCCGCCTATAAAACCTTCGGCTCGATCAATGGACGACGGGGCACCAGAGGATTACGGGCGACTAGACGCCCATGCACAACCCTTTATCCCCAGGGATCGGACTCCCCATTCTTCCGCGGATCCCTTGGTAGGGTCGTTCGATTCGTGAATTGACGAACTCATCCCCGGAATGGAAACTGTAGTTCGGGGTGGCGAAGGAGCACAGAGTCTGGAGGTGGCGCTAATGCGACTCGGGGACGAACGGGGCGCCCTGGAGGTGCGGCTGCTGCGGTTCGACGGGAACCCGATTCAGTGGCCGCAGTTCATCGAGCGGTTTTACGAGCTCGTACACCGTCGTGTACATTATACGGATGCTCGTCGCCTCGCGCTGCTTCAAGGGCAACTCGACGGGATGGCCAAGGATACCGTTGCAGGGTACGGTTGCAGCGGTGGAGCTTACGCCCAGGTGCTCCAGACTCTTAAATGGCAGTTCGCGCACCCGTCACTCGTCTCCCGGGTCTTTATAAACTCTATCGCGGAGGGGAAACAGATCCCCGCGCGGGACAAGGTGGCATTGAGACAGTTCCATACGAATATAACTCTGTGTATTTATACACTACGGGCCATGGGTAATCTAGCGGACATATACTCTGTGGAAACGCTGCGGCGGGTCTATATGCGGCTGCCCGATCACCTGCAATGGAAGTGGCAGCAGCATTGCGTAAATATCAGAGAGGGTTCCGGTCGCGGAACACCGGAAGACCCATCGCTGATACACCTGGAGACATGGTTGGGTCGCTGTGTGCGAGCGCTGTTCGAGCCAACCACGACAGACTTAAGCGAGTTTACCAACTACAGCTCCGGGATCGGGAAGCCACAGTTTGTAAAGCCGAGAGAAGAAACCTTGGCTAAATGCGCGGTAGCGCTTGTCTCTGGGGACGTGAGGAAGGGGACGAGATCGGAGAACCTGAACTCGGTTAGCCATTCGGTATCCTGCCGCTCTATGGACTGTTGCGTCCTCTGTCAGGGGGATCACACAACGAGAAACTGTGAGAACTTTAAGGGTGTAACGACGAAGCAACAAATGGATAAAGTCCACGTACTCGAACTCTGTTTTAAGTGTTTGGAAGCGGGCCATCGGGGCGGCGATTGCCCGAAGCCGGTACCGTGCGACGCAGGGGGTTGCGAACGGCGGCATCATCCCCTCTTACACATGGCCTTCAACGAACTAAACTCGAGGATCGGCGGTGGGACAATGGGAATCGGGAAAGAGAGATCCAGTTACTCGGCGGCTACGGCGGATTGCGACGTGGTATCGGACGACCACGCGACGGGGTAGGAGGAGGACGGCGGCGTTCTCCTCCCTATTGTACCGTGCCGGCTTTATGGGAAAGGAGGGACGATGGTAGAGGGCGTCGTCATGCTGGATCCGTGTAGCGAACTGACTTTGATTGTCGACGAGGTCGCGAATAAACTCAGGTTGGGGGGTGAACGGCGCACATTAACGATAGGGAATGTCGAACGGGATGGGCCGCAACGGGAGGCGCGGAAGGTGGCTTTCGGTATTGGGCCGCGGGATGGGAGCCACAAGGCTGTGGAAGTGGGCGAGGCGTGGACTATCTCCGTTATAAATGTACCGAGGCGCCATATGTCATGCGATAACCTCACAACATCGTATCCTCATCTCGTCGGTATACCAATACCGACAGATGTGGATTACTCGCGGGTTATAGCACTCATTGGCGCCAACGTACCTGAGATAGTCTGCCCCTTAGAGGTAAAACGGGGGGACCCGGGGCAGCCTTATGCACTACGGACTCTGTGCGGCTGGACGGTATGGGGGCCGGTGGGCGCTGGTAGAGGGTCGAGGGTTACACGGAAACATTGCGGGGTGACGGGGAAGGCGGGCGATGGGGAATTGGATAAACAGCTTGAGGAGTTTTGGACCACGGAGGGCTTTGGGACGAAGTTTAATGAGGATCGGCCGACTTCGCACGAGGACCATACGGCGATGAAAATGATGGAAGCCTCCAAGAAAAGGTTACCTAGCGGTCGCTTTATGGTCGGGATGCCGTGGAAGGAATCGAGACTGAAACTCACAGACAATCGAGCCACAGCGCGTTCGCAACTCTTGTCGTTGGAAAGGAAATTCTCTAAAAACTCTCTGTTCGAAAAACTCTATCGGGAAATGTTGGGCTCGTATATTACGGACGGATATGCGCGCCGCACCACGAAGGAACGCTGCCAACCACCACCGGGGGGTAGCGCTTAACGATAAGCTTTACTCGGGACCGGACTTGTTAAACACCTTGGCGGGAGTTCTCATGCGATTCCGGCAAAACAAAATCGCATTCGCCGCCGATATTAAAGCGATGTACCACCAAATTCGTGTACCGGAACGGGATCAACGCTCACTGCGGTTTCTCTGGCGCCATAGCGTTACCGAACCGATACTCACTTATCAGATGACGGTTCAGGTATTCGGCGTTATCTGCTCCCAGGCGTGCGCGTGTTACGCGTTGAGGTCTGCCGTCCTGGATGACCCGTGCCCCCCAGACATACGGCGCGCTGTCCTGGAATCCTTTTATTCGGACGACCTATTGGGATCGACAGCCGAGACCGCACAGGCCATTGCGTTAGTGAGCGGGCTACGGGAACGACTCAAGGATTATGGGATGCACCTCGTAAAGTGGGCCAGTAGTTCGCGGGAACTACTCGGGACCGTACCGTCAGAGGAGCGGGCAACGCCAACCATCGACTTGGCCGGGGATGACTTACCAACGGATCGAGCGCTTGGGATTAGTTGGGATATGGAAGCGGATGTGATTAGATTCGACTTCGCGGGAGTTAGCGAGGAAGGTTCGAAACGGGAAATTCTGTCCACAATAAGTTCTATTTTCGATCCACTAGGATTCCTCGTTCCCGTAATATTCGTTGCTAAATGTATCATGCAGAAACTCTGGGCGTTAAAGATGGATTGGGACAAACCTGTACCGAATGAGGTTCTCGAGATATGGCTGGGATGGAAAGACCATGCGAAAAATCTGTCGGGCCTGCGAATTCCCCGATGGTACGAAACGGGACTCTCAGGGTTAGCGGTGGGCCGGGAGATCCACGTTTTCTGCGACGCATCCGAAGAAGGCTTCGCGTGTGTGGCGTATGTTCGTTCGGAACTCAGCGACAAGTCGGCGCGATGCTCCTTCATTGCGGGGAAGAGCAGGTTGGCGCCAATGAAACGACTGTCCATACCTCGACTGGAACTCCAGGCGGCGGTGCTGGGGATCCGCTTAGCTGAGACTTTAAGGGGAGAGCTAAGGATGGTAATTTCCCGAACTGTCTATTGGTCTGATTCCACAACGGTGCTGCGGTGGATAGGAAATCCTTCTAGGCGTTTCCACACCTTCGTCGGGAATCGGGTTGCCAAAATCATGGATTCGTCGGAACGAACGGATTGGCAGCATGTACCGGGGGATCTTAATCCGGCGGATGACGGGACAAGGGGACTCGCAGCTGCGGAGCTAGTTGAGTCGAGCCGATGGTTCCAAGGACCGCCATTCTTACGAACCGAACCACGGAATTGGCCCGCGTCGCCAATTATTAAGGAGGACGATACAGATCCCGAGATCAAACTTTGTGGGGCCTCGTTTCGCTCGTCCGGTCGGGCGGGGGCGGTTATTGACTTACGGCGGTATTCTCGCTATCGCCAGGCGCTGAGGAGGGTTGCGTGGGTGATGCGGTTCATCCACAACATCAAACAGGAGGACCGATCGACTCGACATTCCGGACCCCTCTCAGTCGACGAACTAGAGGACGCGAAGATCGGAATGATAAAGGGTGATCAATCCGAATTATTCGCAGAAGAGGTTGAGCGAATCCACGCGGGGAAGGAGATTCATCGAAACAGTCCCCTAAGTAAACTCCAACCGTGGTTATCGGGGAACGGGCTTCTGCGAGTCGGAGGTCGATTACATAACGCGGATATAAGCAAGGAAGCGAAACACCCAGTCGTCCTTGCGCACGGCAGTCCTTTGGCGAGACTGTTGATCTGGGAGGCGCACGAACGGTTGGGACATAGCGGGGTCGAGGCGGTGCTGGCGGAAATACGCGAAGCCTACTGGATAACGCGGGGGTGAGCCACGATAAAGGGAGTCTTGCGTGGTTGTTATCCATGCCGATGTCGGCTGTTACGTCAGCCGGCGACCCCTTTAATGGCCCCACTGCCTAAGGAGAGGGTCGACTCGAACGCACCTGCTTTCTATTATACGGCGGTCGACTACTTCGGACCGATCGATGTCACCCAGGGCCGGTCGACTGTGAAGCGCTACGGGGCGCTGTTCACGTGTCTCGTCACCCGAGCGGTCCATCTCGAGGTAGCTTTCGGCCTTACGACGGATACATTCCTCATGGCGCTACACCGATTCATGGCGAGACGTGGGAAACCCGGGGTTATATATTCTGACAACGGTACAAACTTTCAAGGGGCGGATAACGAACTAAAGCGATGCATACGGGAAATGGAGGAGGGTGAGGAAGGACTGGCCGCGAGAATGGTAGAGTATGAGGTTAAGTGGAAATTCATCGGGCCGTTGAGTCCTCATTTCGGCGGGGTGTGGGAGAGGCTCGTTCGTTCGGTAAAGGATATCATGGTGACGGTCCTAGGATCTCAGCGGATACATGATGACACGTTGGCCACCGTATTCGCTGAAATAGAGGCGATATTAAATAATCGCCCTCTCACCCCTGCGAGCGATAGCGTTGACGACTGTACGGCGTTGACCCCGGCGCACTTTCTGATGGGGCGACGGTACACCCAGAAGTGTCCCGGCGTGTTCACGCACTCGGATACAATAGGCAGGGTCAGGTGGCGGCAGGCCCAAGCGTTAGCGGAGACGTTTAAAAGGCGATGGGTTAAAGAATATCTCCCGACGCTCACCGTGCGGAATAAGTGGAACTGTGATACCCCTAACCTCAGCAACGGGGATTTGGTAGTAGTCCTCTCCGCAGGGAAGCTAAAGGATACTTATGAACTGGGGCGGATCGTAGAGACACATCCTAGCGCAGACGGGCGAGTAAGGACGGTAACTGTACGCACCCCGAGTGGCATATATAAGTGGCCGGTCGCCATAATCGCTTTACTGGAAGCGTGCGCAGTTTGGGAACCGAACAATTGTCCAACCGAACAGACTGTTAAGACGAACGGCCGCCCAAAGTAGACTCCACGGGGAAATTAGTTTTTTAGCCTGATGTTTATACTATTTATTTAATGCGTGATTTGCTTTGTGTCCTATCTGTTTGGTGTACTATTTTTAGCTTGCAATTTATCCTATGTAATCTATGCAGTGTATTATTTCGGCATATAATTTATTTATGTCTTTAATTATTTATTTAGTGTATTATTTTTCGGCGTACAATCTATAATGTTGATCTATTTGCTGGGTGATTATTTTCGGCTTAGGGCTTGTTCTGTATTGATTTTGTTGGTGGGCGTACTTGTATATTGGCTGTGGCGACATCTATTTGGTTATGATTTTTATTGGTGGGCCGCGAGTTGATTATTGGGTTTATTTTTAGCTCGGTTATTATTGGTATGTACCTTTATACCTCGCCTGGGGCGGGCTCGGGTATTGCTTGGGGTGGGCGTACTTAGCTGCTATATTGGATATGTAAACACGATTGGCTTCTGTAAAGTTGTAGGATAATATGTGGCCATTATTGCTTTTGTAAGTTTTGATTGGAGGATTCCGTTCGGGAGAGGGGGGGGGGGTGTATTCAAGGCTTGGCTTTGTGACATTATTGCTTTGAATGTTGTAGCTAATAATAGCCTATGTTAGGATGGTTGAAGTTTGTGTTACTCTATTGTTGCAAGGGTCAAACTGATTATAGCAAATTAAACTGATTATTATTGAAATTAAATAAAAATTAAACCTCTACACTGAACGTATTTAACTATTTTTCTTTATGTTTTCGTCATGGTGAAAACGAATCACGGGCTCGCCGATCTCTAGATCTAGGAAGGTAACCACCCGGACAACCCCCCCCCCCCCCCTACCCCTCTCGTATAGGCATACTCTTTAAAAAAGGGCAAGCACATACCAGGCTACCGCACTCCCCACACACTCCACGAACCTTATAGGGAATCGAAGGCAACCACACGCTGGCCTGGTAGATAGTCTGCAAACACCCCCTTTTTACAATTTTTTTACAATGTAATTCGCGGACACTGTGGGGTGACTACAAAACAAAGACCCAATTATAAAGACCTGCATAATCTTGTTACATGTGTAACTTTCGTTAATTGTTTTGAATCCTCCGTCACGCCTCTGTAACTTGCTCCTTTACTAACCTACTCCTTTAAATAGTAATGGTACATAACGCTCATTGTGACCTGTACAAAACAAAGAGGTAAAGTCGCGTTACGTCCCAAAGAGCGTTAGGTTCCAAAGAGCTTTAGGTCCCATTGCCAGAGAGCGTGTGTTCACATTGCCATTTAAAGGAGCAGGTTAGTAAAGAAGCAGGTTAAAGAGGCGTGTTGGGGAACCAAAACAATAAACGAAAGTTAACACATGTGTTTTGTATTTGTACAGGTCTTTATTATTTGGGTCGTTGGTCTTTGTTTTCTAGTCACCCGACACTGCGGTGTTGCGTGGGGGCCACCAATCCACCCACCCACACTCAACTCCCAACTTCCTGGACACTAGGATACTGAGTGAAAGCGTCTGAAACTACTACAGGAACTCCATGACAGACTATGGGCTAGCGACTATAGGGACTGGCGCCCTTGAATATGTAAACTGTAGTACCTTCTGTACCACCTACCTTAAAGTGACCTGTGGGACCAGCCCATTATTAGTGAGGTCGGCATTTCTCTTTATCCTGCCGCTCTCTTTGTATTACAATAGCATACAGCTAACCAATGGCAATGGTCTACCCCCAGTGCGGGAAAGACAAGCTAGCTACCATTTAAATGAATAGGGGAAGGATAATATGGTGTGTTCGTGTTCCCATCCTAATGTCTGTCCTGTCGTCTTGGCTCAGCTAAGCTTAAACAGAGCCACAGCCTACAATAGAGCTTTACCTAGATACACTTCCAGTTAGCCAAGCAGTAGTGGCGGGTTAGCTCCAAAATGCCAAAAAGGACCAAATGGTTGAGTTACACGAGTTACACGTTCGTGGGGCCTTCGCGCAGCACGAGGCCCAGTTATGAGATACAAATTAAAATTGTGCGACTGTATCACAAAATCAGGTTATGAGAGATTAACCCACACCACCAATTAATCAAAGAAATGGGGACAGTACGTGTTCACCCCTTTTAATCTGCACCCCCCCCCCCCCCCCCATCCCCCCAATACATAACCGCGACATCTACCACCCACGGAAGGGTAGCACGAACTTATTTCCAAACGCACGTTCAATATGCAAAGCCAGGTGGTTTATAGGAATATAATCAATGCAGTACCCGTCTTCATTATGAGCCTCTTTGCGTTCGACCTGTTTTGTATTAAAATATGTTTATTAAACGCAGGCTGACGCTCTTTATAATAATAATACCTATGTAGGGATGCCAGCTTCCAGACTTTCAATCTTGCAAACCCCGCAGAGGAAGTTTTGGTTTGAGAGATCAAGCCCATCGGCAATTGGTGTTTCAATTTCGGTCCAGGAACTCTGACAATGGGAGCATTCAATCTTCAGATCTTAGCTGTGGTCCATTCCCGTGGTTTCGGCTTCCTTTTCTTCGTCCCAATGACAGATTCTTCTGAAGACGTTCGATTCGCTTTCAGTTTATTGTTGGCGTTTGTGTTTTGAAGTTGTATTCGAGTGGACAGTCGCGCCGGTTTCGAGGTAACCATACCGACCTGTGATAAGCGTTGGTTTTGTTGAGTGCCGGTATTCATCTTCTCTCACCTCTTCAATGTCAGATGTTGCAAATACTGATAACACGAATAACGGTATATATTTCAATACTTGTCAATAGTAATATATATAATTTAGAAACTATTTTATATCTGTACTGTTGAGCAAACTCTACATAAATTCCAACCTGTGTATCGCCGGTAGTGCTGTTGCTGTGCAAGTGTTGACGTGCTAGTTGCCACCGGTCACGCGGTCAGCCGGTACCGGTAGTAGGGTGGTACCTACGGTGCGCACTACAACAGCAGTACAGCAATACGGTGTACCGTGCCAATGACTGAATGATTAGCGGTAACTATCTAAACTATTACCAATTACTGTATTATATTATTATTACCGGTGCCGGTACTGGGCTAATTAGGCCTAAACTATAATCACCGCAAGGGTTGGCGGGGCCATGTTTAATTAGATTACATGATATGGCATGTCTGCAGTGTATGGTACCGGCTGACCAGTATTGCAGTATTGACTGATTGCAGGATTCTCGATTCAGGGAATGAGTACAGCCTGACAGTACCGGTACACATGGTACGTCAGAAACCCAGCTGATATATCCTACAGTAATAATAATTTAACGCATTTTAAATTTGGATAAATAAATTTATTATAACTGCAATAACAGTTACACTGATGCTGCACGAAGGCCCCACGCAAATTCTACTTGGAAAATTTTCAAACTTTTGTCAAACAACATGTGTACCAAGTTTGGATAGATTTCATCAAGGATTGGCCGAGTTATTAACGTTTAAAATAAAATACTGAAAAAAAACGCGACAGAACGACAGGTTGATTAATGGTACCACTACGCTAAGGCTCACTCACTTCGTGGCTCGCCCCACAGAGAAACAGTATTCATGATTAGATTTTGCTTTGAACAGGAGAAACTGATGGAATATCAGATGGAATAAGGTCATCTAATTAATTGTTTAAAGATTAGCAAACAATACAGTGTAATTGAATTGATGAAATCCATAAATACAACGTGGATACAAAATGTAAAATCGGGATGCAAAATATAAATTTCTGAGCTAAGAAAGGGAAATTGGATACTGTACAACTTGTCTGGATACAAGCAAGCGGTCCGTTTACCTTACAAAATGAAAAATAAACGTGCGAAATATAAAACAATAGTGTCCTACTCGAACGGAACGGAACTGTCCGGGGGGGGGGGGGGGGTTGGGGAGGGAATGTCCGGAAATCGAAGCCTTTTTCTATCTGCCAACATCCTGGGCTTTACTTACACTCAGCCTCTATTCACTGGCTGTGATTGACAAGCCAACTTGCCTCAGAAGTTCCTTTCATGAATGCCGCAATTTATATTTGGCCATTTTGGTCGTTTTGGCCGCCAAAATGACCAAGTTAATGTTTATTGGGATTGGGACTGTATGTGTAGGCGTATGTCACATCGCTCAATGTATTGTATAGATACGTGGATACGTACGCAAATACGTATGGATACGTACGACATACGTGGAAAAGTTTAACCCGACATTGTGTACCTTAACCTGTTTCTATTTACTCAGAAATGGGTTAATTAGAAAAACGACGAACATGAAAACGGTAAAATTGTTTGTAAATTGGGTTATCTTCATTCTACCGGTGAAGTGGTTAAGCGAAAGCTGACAATACTGCATATAATTCAATTGTTTGGTCAAATAACAACTGCAACCAATCATGGTATAGATAATTTAGTCTCCACCTTCCTGCCTTCCATTTTGAAGGGGTTAGCATATTAAATATATCCTTGCCATCTCGTGAACAAAGGCAATATAAATACAGTAGCAATGGAGAATCGATAAGAACCATCGCCCTATTTCCTTTGTAAACTATTTTTGAACTCTAAACATTATTAACACATTTTACCGCCCGCAACGCATGAAGTGAAGAATATGCAGTGTTATCGTATGCCACTACATAGAGTATACAGGTATAGGATACATTACTGTTGAAAGCATTAAGGTTAAGGAAAGCATTAAGAAATAGGATGGGTTGTATATTGAACATGAACATACAGTATTGTCTTATTGTTAGTACTGAACCGCTTGGAATACGTAGGCCTACTAATGATAAACGCGTACACCATGTCCCAGAATATAGTGTCGTAATTCAGTGACACCCCCCCCCCCCCCCCCCCCCCCCTATTTTTTTTACAAATCGTAATGAGATTGCATGAAATTTGAAACAGAGATAGTTTCACCTCCCGACCACTGACTGGGTGAGCCAGGATTTTTATTTTTGCTTTCAATCTTTACCTACACGCGTTTAAAAAAAGTGCCTCCAGCGATATTGCACCAGTTACACCGCAGTTATTATTCAACCTTATAGTTATTTGTTGGTACTGATAAAAAGCTGACCGTACAAGGATTCCAAATATGTAAGACAATTTGAATTTCGTTGAAAAATAGGGGTGATATGGGCGTTCAAATTTTGCATGGTTTTGCACCGGCGCGAGGTTATTTTATTCTATTTAATAAATAAACCATATTCTGGAACATTTTTTAAATGTATGAATATAGCTAAGTAATAGTATGATTAAAGATGTAATGCATTGTTGCCCAGCTACGTATTTGGATAAACAAAATATTCCAGATTATGATGTATTTATTAAATAGAATAAAATAGCCTCGCGCAGGTGCATAACCATGCAACATTTGAACGCCCATATCTCCGCTATTTTTCAACAAAATTCAAATTGTGTTACATATTTAGAACCCTTGCAGGGTCAGCTTTTTATCAGTACCAACAAATCACTACAAGGTTGAAGAATAACTGCGGTGTCACTGGTGTAATATCGCTGGAGACACTTTTTTTTAAACGCATGTAGCTAAAGATTGAAAGAAAAAATAAAAATTCTGGCTCACCCAGTCAGTGGTCGGGAGGTGAAACTATCTCTGTTTGAAATTTCATGCAATCTCATTACGATTTGTAAAAAAAATTAGGGGGGGGGGGGGGCGTGTCACTGAATTACGACACTATTCTGGGACATGGTGTATAGGCATAGTTATCGGCCTACGCCACTACGCGTAGTTATACGTAGCACTACGCGTAGGTAGCGTAGTACCTACGCATAGCACCTATGCGTAGTTAATGTTAAAATTCTGAAACTGGCGATATATGACTAGTTCAGTATGACACATACTTTAGTCCAGTAGTTCTAACAGTACGTTGATGAAAACGGATAAATTCATATAACTAATTACTGAATTATACGTTATAGAATTACAGAATTAATTACTGGTAAGGTAACGCTGCTGCGCTGTAACGTTAGGGGTAGCGGTACCAGGCTGTCAGTGTCAGGTAGGCCTACTGCTGTACTGTCCTGTCCGTACTGCCGTAGCCAAATAGCTGTAAAGCTGTGGCCTGCCTAAATTTGTCACTGTCATCTGATCTGCTGAGTGTCTGATGGTTGCTGGCTGATTGATCAATCCACATTCAGTCAGTCAAGTTTAGAGGTGGTGTTTTCTTTATTGGATTGTTATTGGCCTCTACTCACTACCGGCAATAGCTGAATAGGGTTAGACTGTTAGATGTAGAATAGCCGATAATGGAAACCCCCATTGCTGTCTCCCCGGGGGATCTCGAAGGGACTGTGGTACCGGCGAGCGGTAGCGTATTCGTACAACGGGATTACTCCGAAGGAACCGAAGTTCGTTTCGACGCAACATTCCCTCCAGAACTTAGTTCCCTTTTGGACGAGGATCTATTCATATCGATTGTTGGAACTATAAATCATCATTTCGATGAATGCGAACGAGCTCGCGCAAAGATTTATCTCACAGGCTGTTTGTATTGTTTGGTGGGTTATTTGCCTTTACTCTGTATTAAAACTCAATACGAGATGTCCTTAGATCGTGTGGATTCCTATATTGAAACTTGTAATAAGAGGCATCTCATTCCAGGTGGGTTGGTTCTCATTAGTCCGAGGAAACGTGGCCTTAGAGTTCTAGAGTTCCAGATTACCAACACGGGAGCCTCACAAACACGATTATAACAATAAACACGAAATTAAACATTATACACTCATCACATCACATCATATACTGTTAAATGTCTAATGTATATAAAATTGTACTATTACGCCAATCATTTTTCCCCTAATATATCCCATATTATATACCGGCATCTTTTATTCGTTTTAATTTGACCAGGTATATTCTGCGCGTGTTTGACTTTATCCAATTCACATTCTCACTCTTTCAGTTTGTTTTCTTGCCTAATTAACATGTGTTTGTTTCAAGTTGTGTCTCTTTTCCCATTCCATTCAGAGCTGCAGAGCTGCTTCACTCCCGCACCGTACATGACCGCATGGCTGGGGTTCACCGATTTTTAAAAGCGTTTTTCAATCATATCACGTTAAGTTCGTTTTTATCCCATTTATTGTTTTGGTTCCACCAGGCGGCCGATGTAAACTATGCCTTACCCAATTTCTGAGGCTGTGATTTTCTGTTTTAACACTCCGTTACAAACTAATTGTAAAGAAAATATAAATTTGGGAACCGCCGGTTTAATGTTATTTTTTGGCTTTACGCGACCGTATACTGGTATACCTGTATACCTTCCTATCACGACTCAAAAATAAGTATCACCATCCCAGACTTTTGAGCTAATTATTGTAAAAACAAATGTTTCTCTTACGTTGTTATTGTTGTTGTTATTGTTGTTGTATTCCATTGTATGTGTTGTTATTGGTCAGGTCATACTATCTTTAGGGCTACAAACTGCATAATTTTGTTTTCTTGTTGCCAATATAATATAATCTACGTATCTTTTGTTGCATTTTTTATTTTTAGTATTTATTGAAATTTATTCTGCTATTAAGATTCTTATTTAATTTTTTTTGTTTGAAACAAAATGGTGTGGCTTCCTATTCTGTGCGCATCGGTGGGTTCCAAAAGTTAACATTTGATTTGATATGAGTATAAAAATGTAATAATTATATTTCCAAGTTAAATTTGCTAAATATGTTTTAGGTGCGACAATTATTATATTACTGAAATTAAAGCGTCAAGCTTTATTTTATGGCATACCCAATATGCTTTTATAGCATAAATGTTATTAAATAATTTTCACTGATTACCTGTACCGGCATGGTTTGTAATTAATATTAATACCTACCCTGCGACGGGTGAAATATTTTCTACAAATGAATTTTCCACGAGTTGTTTCATGGGAGGATATAGTAACATTCTTATAGTCAGTCTAACTTCATAAATAGTGACCCTCGCGCATCAAAAGGCAATCACCTCTTTTGTTTTTGTTACATTATGTCAACTTAACAGCGTTCTGGTGAATTACTCGTAACGCTGCAAGGTACCACTTTGCAGCGTTGCGGCTTATAGGACGGAACTCTGCAAAGTAATCAATGACATGGAAACAACTTCAATTACCGTATTCCAGAATTAATAATTTCCATTTATATTAATAATATATAATTGTTTAATGTGTTCTGTATTCCATTATGTCGAAACGGTCAATAGAAGACATTTTAGAGTCAATATGCCCTTCCATTAGTAAAACAAGGTGCGATGGTGAGCCGAATTTAAATGCCAAAACGATAATGATAATAAACCCTTTCTTCACATGATAAGTTGACATAATGTAACAAAATTACATACATCATTGTGTGTCGAGGTTACTTTTCAGCGTTAAAGACCCTTGTTTATTTGTGTCAACCTCCCTCGCTTCGCTCGCTCGGTACATAAATAAACTCCGGTCATAACGCTGCAAAGTGCTACTTTGCACACAATGATATAAATACCGATAGTTTTTTTTACAAATTATCATTTCAGGTATATGCATTATCGGCTGTGGTGTATAATTAATTGTGAACCTTGTTTCGTTATTATTAATTTGTAATTATTGTACTATTAATACGGTTAAATTATTACATGCAAACAAGTGTTTTTATTGGGTTTAAAAGGTATTAATTTAACTGACACAAGGAAAGGAACAGGTTACAGTTGCGGTGTTTTCTAAACAGAACAATAAACTAAACTTTATTTCACTTGCGGAGCTGTCAGTTTGCGCCACTATCAGATTTATATTCGCCATTTAAAAAATTTAGGTCTGCCTACTCTATATTTTGCCTTGAAATTCGCGTAATTTTTGTTATATTATACATTGATATTCACATTTAACTCATACATATATAGTTCCCTTCCACATCCTGTATGGGGGTGTATGTACATGTGTATGTACATTGTACGTCCATCCATCATCGTGTCTGCACGGTACTTCAAGTAGCGCCCCATTTGGTGATCTCCAGTGAATGTTTGGATTTGACCTGATCAAATTGGTTTACTACGGAAGATCCGCAGTGGGCACACCTGGGCGGGTGTGGGCCACTCGGAATCCGACGAGGCGGCGCACATATTGACATTTGGCGTATGTACATTGTACATTTCTTACAGTAGGGGAGCCACTGGGTTAAGAGTTTTTTCGGTATACTTAATATGAGCATAAAGAAGGAAGTGTTGGCGATGTACCTGAAAAATAAATAAATAAACGTTGCTCTTTGTCTCTCTCTCTCAAGTTGATTTGGATTAGGACTATGTGATACTTTTAACTCCTGCAATAATTCAGGTGGTTTGATGTGACTGCTTAGGGGTGGGGTGGGGCGGGTGACAAAGAAATGGAAAGAAAGGCAATGTTACAGTAAATTAATTTGTGTTATGTAATACTCTGTAGCAGCTTCTGGCTCCGAGGTAACTAATTTTGTATAGCCTGGGACGAGTGTCTCTGCCTCTGGGTAGTATATTGAAGACATAAGTCTATGAAGGAGAGATAGTGTTTACTTTAGCTTTGATTTATGTTGTCAGCCCGGGGCGTCCTTCCGGTTCAATGAGTTATTGGGCCGATTTATTACATTGCAAGACTGTTTGATGCTTATGGTATATGGATCGAGGTGAAGTTATTATTATAAACATTGTCTAATTAAACAGAGTTATCAGGATGGAAAACTCATTTTGTATAATGTAGTATCCTCAGACCACCTGTGACAAAAATTGATGGATTGGGATAAATAGGGCTGTAGGGTGCGAGTTGGTGTGTAAGCCGCCTATGGAATCGGAAGAATATATCAAATTGACTGTTTTTGACCTGCAGAATCAATGAGAATTGTTATGGAAGTAGAAATCTAATATTTATATCAAACACATGCTTGGTACTGTATCAGGGGTTATATTGAAAAATATCGAGACATGAAAAATATCGAGAGTAAAAATAACCCGAGTAAAAACATCGAGTGTTGAAAAATAACGATAATATCGAGAGTTCATAAAATATCGAGAGTAAAAATATCGAGAGTAAAAATACCGAGTGTTGAAATATATCGAGAGTAAAAATATCGAGAGTAAAAATATCGAGAGTAAAAATATCGAGTGTTGAAAAATATCGAGAGTAAAAATATCGAGTGTTGAAAAATATCGAGAGTAAAAATATCGAGTGTTGAAAAATATCGAGAGTAAAAATATCGAGTGTGGAAAAATATCGAGAGTAAAAATATCGAGTGTTGAAAAATATCGAGAGTAAAAATATCGAGTGTTGAAAAATATCGAGAGTAAAAATGAGTGTTGAAAAATATCGAGAGTAAAAATATCGAGTGTTGAAAAATATCGAGTGTTGAAAAATATCGAGTGTTGAAAAATATCGAGAGTAAAAATATCGAGAGTAAAAATATCGAGTGTTGAAAAAAATATAGAATGTTGAAAAATATCGAGAGTAAAAATATCGATAGTAACAATTTTTTTAAATAAGGGTATGATAATTTTTTTTACTAAAAATGTTCTAGAACAACAATATTTATCAACATTTGGTAGCTTATACGTGTTCTAATATAATATTTAACAATATTTATAATATTTATCAAAATTTATAGCTAGCACTTCTTTTATAATATTTATTAAAAAAATAGCAAAAACTAGCTAGTATAATAAATCTGGTAAATGGGTACCCAAGGTGTATTACATAATGACATTCACTTGCACTTGCACTGTTGTAACCCATGCACTGCAATATTGTTCCGTATTTCTAAATAAATTGCTCAAGCAAAATGCAATATTTTTACTCTCGATATTTTTCAACACTCGATATTTTTCAACACTCGATATTTTTACTCTCGATATTTTTCAACACTCGATATTTTCAACACTCGTTATTTTTACTCTCGATATTTTTCAACACTCGATATTTTTACTCTCGATATTTTTACTCTCGATATTTTGCAACACTCGATATTTTTACTCTCGATATTTTTACTCTCGATATTTTTCAACACTCGATATTTTTCAACACTCGATATTTTCAACACTCGTTATTTTTACTCTCGATATTTTTCAACACTCGATATTTTTACTCTCGATATTTTTACTCTCGATATTTTGCAACACTCGATATTTTTACTCTCGATATTTTTACTCTCGATATTTTTCAACACTCGATATTTTTACTCTCGATATTTTTACTCTCGATATTTTTCAACACTCGATATTTTTACTCTCGATATTTTTACTCTCGATATTTTTCAACACTCGATATTTTTACTCTCGATATTTTTACTCTCGATATTTTTACTCTCGATATTTTTCAACACTCGATATTTTTACTCTCGATATTTTTACTCTCGATATTTTTACTCTCGATATTTTTCAACACTCGATATTTTTACTCTCGATATTTTTCAACACTCGATATTTTTACTCTCGATATTTTTCAACACTCGATATTTTTACTCTCGATATTTTTCAACACTCGATATTTTTACTCTCGATATTTTTCAACACTCGATATTTTTACTCTCGATATTTTTCAACACTCGATATTTTTACTCTCGATATTTTTACTCTCGATATTTTTCAACACTCGATATTTTTACTCTCGATATTTTTACTCTCGATATTTTTCAACACTCGATATTTTTCAACACTCGATATTTTTACTCTCGATATTTTTCAACACTCGATATTTTTACTCTCGATATTTTTACTCTCGATATTTTTCAACACTCGATATTTTTACTCTCGATATTTTTACTCTCGATATTTTTCAACACTCGATATTTTTACTCTCGATATTTTTACTCTCGATATTTTTCAACACTCGTTATTTTTACTCTCGATATTTTTACTCTCGATATTTTTCAACACTCGATATTTTTCAACACTCGATATTTTTACTCTCGATATATTTTTCAACACTCGATATTTTTACTCTCGATATTTTTCAACACTCGATATTTTTACTCTCGATATTTTTCAACACTCGATATTTTTCAACACTCGATATTTTTCAACACTCGATATTTTTACTCTCGATATATTTTTCAACACTCGATATTTTTACTCTCGATATTTTTCAACACTCGATATTTTTACTCTCGATATTTTTCAACACTCGATATTTTTACTCTCGATATTTTTACTCTCGATATTTTTCAACACTCGATATTTTTACTCTCGATATTTTTACTCTCGATATTTTTCAACACTCGATATTTTTCAACACTCGATATTTTTCAACACTCGATATTTTTACTCTCGATATTTTTCAACACTCGATATTTTTACTCTCGATATTTTTCAACACTCGATATTTTTACTCTCGATATTTTTACTCTCGATATTTTTCAACACACGATATTTTTCAACACTCGATATTTTTACTCTCGATATTTTTCAACACTCGATATTTTTACTCTCGATATTTTTACTCTCGATATTTTTACTCTCGATATTTTTCAACACTCGATATTTTTACTCTCGATATTTTTGCTCTCGATATTTTTCAACACTCGATATTTTTACTCTCGATATTTTTACTCTCGATATTTTTCAACACTCGATATTTTTACTCTCGATATTTTTCAACACTCGATATTTTTACTCTCGATATTTTTCAACACTCGATATTTTTACTCTCGATATTTTTCAACACTCGATATTTTTACTCTCGATATTTTTCAACACTCGATATTTTTACTCTCGATATTTTTACTCTCGATATTTTTCAACACTCGATATTTTTACTCTCGATATTTTTACTCTCGATATTTTTCAACACTCGATATTTTTCAACACTCGATATTTTTACTCTCGATATTTTTCAACACTCGATATTTTTACTCTCGATATTTTTACTCTCGATATTTTTCAACACTCGATATTTTTACTCTCGATATTTTTACTCTCGATATTTTTCAACACTCGATATTTTTACTCTCGATATTTTTACTCTCGATATTTTTCAACACTCGTTATTTTTACTCTCGATATTTTTACTCTCGATATTTTTCAACACTCGATATTTTTCAACACTCGATATTTTTACTCTCGATATATTTTTCAACACTCGATATTTTTACTCTCGATATTTTTCAACACTCGATATTTTTACTCTCGATATTTTTCAACACTCGATATTTTTACTCTCGATATTTTTACTCTCGATATTTTTCAACACTCGATATTTTTACTCTCGATATTTTTACTCTCGATATTTTTCAACACTCGATATTTTTCAACACTCGATATTTTTCAACACTCGATATTTTTCAACACTCGATATTTTTACTCTCGATATTTTTCAACACTCGATATTTTTACTCTCGATATTTTTCAACACTCGATATTTTTACTCTCGATATTTTTACTCTCGATATTTTTCAACACACGATATTTTTCAACACTCGATATTTTTACTCTCGATATTTTTCAACACTCGATATTTTTACTCTCGATATTTTTACTCTCGATATTTTTACTCTCGATATTTTTCAACACTCGATATTTTTACTCTCGATATTTTTGCTCTCGATATTTTTCAACACTCGATACTTTTACTCTCGATATTTTTACTCTCGATATTTTTCAACACTCGATATTTTTACTCTCGATATTTTTACTCTCGATATTTTTCAACACTCGTTATTTTTACTCTCGATATTTTTACTCTCAATATTTTTCAACACTCGATATTTTTCAACACTCGATATTTTTACTCTCGATATTTTTCAACACTCGATATTTTTACTCTCGATATTTTTCAACACTCGATATTTTTACTCTCGATATTTTTCAACACTCGATATTTTTACTCTCGATATTTTTCAACACTCGATATTTTTCAACACTCGTTATTTTCGATATTTTTCATCTCGCGTTATCTTTACTCTCGATATTTTTACTCTCGTTATTTTTACTCTCGATATTTTTCAAGTCTCGATATTTTTCACCATTACCGTATCAGGGGATTGCCTCCTGTCAATATGTACACGTTCTCTGAACCCAGAGTTATACTGCCGTATTTGGGCGAATACGACAGGCTACTGTACTATACAGTCCGTTTGTTGTGGTTAGTGACGGGTTGTTAGTATCTCATGGAAAATAAATGTAGGAACTTTGTAATTATTTTGCAAATATTGGGACCATGCATTTTCTAACTTACAGGTTTCGTTGCATTGCTTGGATCAAACTTATCCTGTATTCTATAATGCGTGGTATTTTACTCTCCGACATCGGTAGAGGTGAAGAGGTGTGTTGTTGGTCTGCCTCTGCGTCATTGGGGCGGGGGGGGGGGGGGGGGGGGGGGGTTGGGGGAAGTGTCAGATTCATCTATTCGTGTTGATGGTTGGTGAAGATTCTACTTCTGGCTAGGTCTGGCCTAGAGTAGAAGCAGTTCCGCGGCAATAATAATATTGCTCTTCAAAAGAGGGCCCTTACTGCATCAGGGACGCGTTTTTCGACAGAGCCCCGTCAGCTGAAACAGCCAGTGCCGCTAGTCGGTGGGGTTGACTTGTTGACGAGAGGCTATTATGAGGCGCAATGGGATACGCATTGCGTATCTCCTTCTGTCAACCAATACTGGCCTGTACATCCATAATGTTATTTATTTAACATACTTGTATTTGTGATGCGGTATCATCTCAGAATACACTTTTATCGTGTTATAATTACATTATTATTGCGAAGGTAGTATTTTGATTCTATAAATTGATTTAATGACACTTGTTTCTGAACATTTAGTGTTTGATGGATGAATAGTCTTACCGGAACAGTTGCCCGGCAGCGCGGCTAATGTATAATGCCGTTAAGCAGATAACTGGAAGCTCATAAGGTTGACACAATCGGCATGCCGCAATGCAGCATGCGTTAAGAGTGCTATGCCGGCTTATCGACAAAAATTGCGCCACCACAACGCCCTATCCCCCATGACTCTCGCGAGATTATCCGCGTCTTCAGTTCTAGTGTCCTTTAAAAGGTTGTGCACAGGCGGACCCTCACGGCGAAAGCAATGTCCTGCAAAGCGGAGGTGGCTTTGTTCTAGTGTCAAGCTTGGGGGGAAACAATGAGACACATCCAATGTTATATATGTCTGGTTGGAAATGTGTGTATTGTACTTGTAGTACTTGTAATTTGTAGCATTCTTGTGTATGTGCCATCCGGAGATTTGGTGTCCTCTGCAGGTAGAGCCCAGCATAGACTCCCATATAAGAGTACTGTTTCTACTGCTACTCTTAATAATCGAACCTTAAATTTCCGACGTATGTTATATCACTTCCAAACCCTGGACAGCTCATTCAATGTTGCCCATGCCTTCCCCTTATATATTAGAAAGGCTTCACCTAACTTCCGGATCCATCATCCCAGGTTGTACTTTTCGTTGGGCACAGCTTTGTCGGCAATAATGACGTCCAGGGGTGGTAGTCTGCCGCTCTAACCATTCAGCTAGCGGCTCGGCTCGTAAAAGGTAGATCTAGAAATACTACCTGGATACTTTGTATGTGCGCAATTTACGTCCTCATGGCCTCCCATCTGTCATTACCATCATCTGCTGCCACTGTGCGCAATCCTACTGTTCTTGGCCGTCTGATGATCCAGGATCACAGAAGTCATCCGCATGCTCATTGCTCAAGCACACCATCCGTTGATCTTATACTAATACGATCAGACATATCCTGAGGACTGTCGAAGTTAACTGTCAAAATTGTGGTCTTCGTGGAGTTAACAAAAGCAGCTTGGAGCATGACCTACCGTAGTTGGTCATGTTTTGAGTTTACTAGAGGCAGCTATGTGTTGAGGAGCTTACGGCGAAAGCAATTTCCTGCAAAGCGGAGGCGGCTTTGTTCTAGTGTCAAGCTTGGAGGAACCAATGAAACACCTCCAATGTTATTGAGCATGTGGACGACTTCTGTTACCTGGGATCATGGATCCGGAAGTCAGGTGAGGACCTTCGAATACGTAAGGGAAAGGCATGGGCAGCCTTGAATAGGCTTTCCAGGATTTGGAAGTCACCGAGAATTAATCGGAAACTTAAGGTCCGATTGTTTAGAGCAGCAGTAGTTCCATTACTCCTCTACGGGAGTCCATGCTGGGCTCTAACTGCTGAGGACACCAAATCTCTGGATGGCACATTCATAAGAATGCTACGCCGGGTTCATTGTGTCAAGTACAATGCACACATCTCCAACCAGACACTATATAACATTGGAGGTGTCTCATTGGTTCCCCCAAGCTTGACACTAGAACAAAATCGCCTCCGCTTTGCAGGACATTGCTTTCGCCGTGAGGACCAGCCAGTGCATAATCTTGTACTTTGGCAGCCTCATGGAGTGAATAAGCATGGTGGACAGCCCATGACTTTCTTGAGACGCATCTTAAAGGACACTGGCCTTAAAGATGCGGATGATCTAGCAAATGTCATGGGTGATAGGGAGTTGTGGCGGTGCAATTTTGTTGACAAGCCGGCACAGCATTCTTAAAAAATGCAGCTGCAATGCAGCATGCCGATCCTAGTAGTAGTAGTAGTAGTCCAATGTTATATATAGTGTCTGGTTGGAGATGTGTGTATTATTCTTCTTGACACAGTGAACCCAGTGTAGCATTCTTGAGCTGAGGAGCCGTTGCGCTCCATCTAGTGATTCTGAGAGTACTCCCTAAGTAATCGGATCAGTTAGGTGCTTTGCGGGATTTCCTCGACTTCTGGAGGTGGAGTTACCATCACCCAATCTTCATTATGACATTCTAAGGACGTTCGTAGAACATAGTCAACTACAATTATGAATAAGAATGGCGCAAGTGTGTCTCCCTGGAGGACGCCCCAAAACACTTCGAATGGTTCTGTGTCACCATCAACAGTAGACACAAATGTTGTCGAATCATCGTATACTGATCTGATTGCTGCAATAATTTCATCAGGAATCCCATATAATGAAAGTATGCTGAACATACGTGAGCGAGAGACTGAATCGAAGGCCTTGAAGAAGTCAACAAAGATAGCAGCCAGATGTCTGTATTTAATTTTTGTTAACTCTCCAATTATCCTTCTAAGTGCCCAAATGGGCTCCATGGTCCCACGACCTTTACGGAACCCATTCTGATTTCCACGGAGCAGTCTCTCAATGGGATCCCTGATGCGATTTAATAGAATCCTATTGTATAGCTTTGCAGCAATCGAGATCAATGAGATTCCCCGAAAAGAACCATAGAGTGTTTAAGGTTGCCCTTCTTGGGGAAGTCAATGGCGCAAAGCCAAATGGCCGCAAACACAAAATAAATTTTAGGGGGTTTTAAAAATTTGTTGAATTTAATTAAAAACATTAAGGGAAAGGAGCAGGTTACAGTGGCGGTGTTTTCTAACCAAAACAATAAACTATACATTATTTATCTTGCGGTCAATTTTCGCCACTATCTGTCTTGGGGACAGGGACCAACTTATTTGTTTTCATTTCGTGATGGACTATCCTCGTTCTGTACATGTCTAGTCTAATATGATGGGGTGGATTAGCTCCAAATACATATAGTATTTTAAATACTTCATATGGAAGAGTGGAAGGGTTTACAGTGGAAGATCACCCATGGTGGTGAACAGGCATTACTTGGCTTAACGAGCCTAAAATATTCTCAGTCGTTTTAAAGACTTCATGTGGTCATCATCTTCTCCACTCCCTTGACATCAGCATAGGCTACCAAGTTATAATGTAAAGTTACCCTGTCATTATTGAGGAGCTTTTCAAAGTGGGCCTTCCAACTATTATTGAAGCGATCTTCTGGTGATTCAGTCTTAACCTTGGTGGTTGGTTGGCTTTTCCGCCCAGTGAGCAAATTGATCAATTTTCATCGATGAATTCAATTATTCATCAATTTCACGATGATAATAAGGTCCCACTCATGTCTACATAGGCCTGAAGGCATCATGCAGCGAGCAGAAATTAGCGGAGGCCGATAATTTTAAGAAGTTTTTATGTTCTAATTTGGATGGTTAGATATTTCTAATATTTATTAAATTTCTTCCTGGAATTTTTATCATGTTGTTTACCAAGATAACCGAGTGAAAAGTTCGAAGTGACGAATATGGTCCCCGATCTTAACATTGGTAGGGAGAATTTCAAAATATTTGACCCGTTTAAATCCCATTGCCTTGGTGATGGTTAAAATTAAAATTTAAGTTTTAGGAATTCATGCAGGAAATTACGCTTAAAGTATTAACCAATTTTGAAAAATAAATATATCGCGCCTAGCCTTGACGTCTCATATCATTATGATAAAAAGTTTACAAATTGTAAGCCTACTTGTTATACTGGAACTGGAGAACAACAAACTGGAGGACAGAAACTCGAGTATATTGCTGCCAGGTTATAATAATTAAATTAATTGGAGTTGAGCTGATAAATGCAATAAATTAAATGTCCATCAGATTTTTCGATCAATATCAACATGATAAATTTCAAACCATCAATGGACCATATCAATTGATATCAATCAATAAAATATCAATTGGTATTTTATTTAAGGTGGGGGGGGGGGGGGGGGGGGGGGGTACTGGCATTACATTTTTTCAAATTTTATTTCAATTTCATCTAGAGCAGATTTTATCAAGATTTCAAATATGAAAACCGTTTACCAAGATCTGTCTTACTTCTCAAGATATGGCTGTCAGTCTGTCCGTCAGTATGTTAGAGTACAATAGAAAA
Source organism: Nemertoderma westbladi (assembly GCA_032718475.1). Classification (NCBI taxonomy): domain Eukaryota; kingdom Metazoa; phylum Xenacoelomorpha; order Nemertodermatida; family Nemertodermatidae; genus Nemertoderma; species Nemertoderma westbladi. Next base: position 35,997 of record JAUCBJ010007990.1, read on the forward strand.
CTTACTACTGTATAAAGCAAAAAAGTAAATAAAGCAAAACTGTTCTTTGAGATTTTCTCAAAGTTTTTCTAAAAGTGTCTAAAAGTCATTACATTACTCCCAACGGCCGCTTTGAATTCTTGTAGACACTTTTAGTTGGGAATCTCAAAGTGATTTCCTGCTTTTAGGCACTTTGAATTCTTTTAATTCTTTGAGAAATGTCACTTTGAGGTAGTTTGCGGCACTTTTAATTCTTTGAGAAAATAAACTCCGAGGTATTCCTGATTGACAGCTCGTGGTAAGTTAACTGAGAGGCAGAGGCATTCTCGGGGAACAATATTATGCGGGCAACAAAGTGATACTTGTGTGTTGGCCAGTTGTTGCATAGAAGCTATATTCCCATTAATTGATCAAATTGAGGTTCCTGAGGTCATTACGGGATGGGTTTTCGGTCGCAAGTGCAAATTGAATATACGGCACCCTAAAGTCTTTCTAAAAAACATTCATTCAAATAATACATGAAACATAATTTGTGAAACAAGATTAATGCTTGACAAGATTGATTATTTTAATAACATAATACAATATCAGATTAACAATTAATATAAGAGAAACTTCTCTGTAGTTTCTCTGTGTATACGCAGTTTCATTATAATGACCTAAAGAAGAAGCCCTGTTGGGAGAAAGCTTGTAATAACATTTGTTATTCATTTCATTAGTCACCTCAGGTCAAACCGTACTACACCTTAACTGTTTAATTAATATGATAACTATGTTGACGAGAGCGCGAGAATTCCTTCTTAAAAACTAAGAAAGGCTTTCGACTTTCAAGTACGATAGAACGGCTACAATCTTGTGTTGTTTTAGCTTAATAGAGATATTAAAATATCCCCTGCCGCTGGCGTTTATATTTGAGCATATTTTAAATGTTTGCCTCATATTCAATGGATGTGTACCGCCTTCTTGCAAAGCGGCACCCAGTTTAAACTATCAATCACAGCTAGTGAGTAGCGACCCACGGTCGGCGCCCTTCAAACAAACAGGTGCAGAGTCGGAAAGAACTGTCACATGCTTTGCTTGGCTTGTGGTACCATTTGATTACATAATAGATTTTGGCAGACTGGGCGGTCGCTCTGACCATATGCATTGCGCACCAACAATGCCTAAAACATCTATGGGAACAGCCAATTAGTGCGCTTGAATCATTTATCTTTATTCCTGCCTCTATCGTTATTCTTTACTTTGTATAACACAATTTACAGTGCGGCAAAGAATGGCTGGTTGACCATTGAAATGCATTGGTAAAGGAATTCGGCGTTCACGTGGGCTAAACAAATTTAAACAGTACAGTTTTAGCACTATACATTAAATATAGATAGGGCAACAGACAAACTGTCTATGACACAAATACCAACACATTCCGATAGCCCGCAATTACGGCGTCTCTAAAGAGCCCAAATATAAATTAATAAAATCCTCTATGAAACAATAAAAATTCCTACAAAAAATACTGCTGTATTAAATATTAGTTACTGCAGTAACATATAATAATTACTGCAGTAACAAATATTTATTACTGCAGTAATAAATATTTATTACTGCAGTAACAAATATTTATTACTGCAGTAACAAATATTTATTACTGCAATAATCAATATTAATAAATTAATAAATAATTGAATAAAAATTAATAATGCAGTAATCAATATTAATAAATAATTGAATAAAAATTTATACTGCAGTAATCAATATTAATAAATAATTGAATAAAATTTCTACTACAGTAACAAATTATTTGTTACTGCAGAAAAATACAATTTTTTATTACTGCAGTAAGTTTAATTCTTACTTTCAGTAACAAATATTTATTACTGCAGTATTTTTTGGAGGCATCTTTATTGTTTCATAGAGGTTTTTATTACTTATATTTTACCCTTTAGTAGTCAAAGTCAATATATCCCATACCATAGCCAGCTTCAGGCAGGACTGTATGAAATGACTGACAGTACTACTTTGAAATCTTTGAGGACACTTTGTCATTTTCTTGGACCACTTTTAGAAATTTGAGACAGTTTTAGTTCTTTGAGGAAATCTCAAAGAACAGAAGTAGTAGGGTCTTGGTCCTCTCGGCGACAGTTAGACCTCACTGACACCCATTGGGTGTCATATGACACCCAATTATCACCCTATGGGTGTCATTGGGTGTCATTGGCGCCAGACTGTCTGGCTGACACCTCCCAATTAGGCTAATTAGACCCTAATTGACAGGTGTCATCAATTAATTAGTACAATTAAACCCTAACAGGTGTCATATGACTCCTAATTAGGGTTTAATTGATTATCCTAATTAATCAGACTGATTAGCGCCCTGACACACAATGGGTCATCAGTGATGTCTAACTGTCGCCGAGAGGAGCAAGAGGGTGTCATAAGTGACACCGCAGCTCTTTTATTCATTAATACTTATTTATTTATATTTAATTTTAATTAATTATTTGCATTTTATTTTATTCGTATTTAATTCTAAATTAATTATTCATTTGTACTTTATGGGTATACAGCTCCCTTACTGGTAACTAATTACTCCAGACAGCTTTATCGTTGACCTTTGACCCCCCAATTAGCTTTAACCAAGCAACAGCATATTAATGATAGTTGTATCCAAGCGCCCCTGCCCCCCACCCCGTGACAGCTCTGATTACTAATTACTCGTACATATATCCAACCGCCTGCAGTTCCATAGTCTGCCGCTAGAGGGCGTATTATCTGAAAATTAACATCTTCTCTAACTTTATTATTTTCAATTTAACTATTTATTTGTACCTAATTTTAATTAATTATTTGTATTCTATTTGACTTTATTTATTCATTTGTACTTTATTTTAAATTAATTAATTGTATTACTTTTATTTTATATATTGATTTCTATTTTTAGATTAATTTGGTTTTATATTACCAATGAGATCACTATGACATAATGTCTATTTTTAGCTCTATGGTTTATAGATCCCTTATCGTTAACTTTATAATCTTTCCTCTCGCGGCCCCTTTGTCTTCGTTATTCAATGGCGCCATTCTGTCTACCATTGAATAACATTGGGCAATCATTATCTCGCCTGATGTGACGTCATCAAAGCTGCTCTCTGATTGGTTTAATTATACAGTCTTTTCTCCCTCCTGTTCCCTGATTGGCTAACCCATTCTAGCCCCCTCTATAATAGCCCCCGTTCACCACATTCCCAATCATTGTCTCTTTGTTTTCCTGAAAAGTTTTAATTATTTTCGTAAAAGTATTTATTTATTTTTATTTCCTAAACGAGTTACCGGTACACAATCACGATGGCACATTCAGAAATCAGCTATTCAAGCAACGATCTGGTTTGCAACGAAAATCAGTTTATGCTACAAGACAACTCGTTTGGTCTATATTTCGATTCGGCGAACAAACTCTTCCCGTTAACGATAAATACAACCTTAAACCAACCCATCCCGATTCCGGCAAACTATGCGCACTTTATTTTCCGCGCCTGCTACGAACTTCACGATGGACAATATCAAACCCTCGACGATAATAAACTTCATTCCTCCAACCACGGTTTCAAACTTTTAAAAAGGGACAACAAAATCACGTTCAATCTAACTACTTCGCCCGAGACGTTTACGATTCCAACTAGTATAGTCGATTTTATTCGAGAAAACATCAACCAAGATGTGGCAAATCGTCTACTGGGTTTAACCACTCTCGTAACCTCCTTCTTCTCCGATGATCGCTTATTTGATTTTCATAGTATCGCAAACTCGATTCTTCTTCTCATCTGGAACTCGTCGACTCCGACCGAGGAAGAGGAGACTCGTTTCTTTAAACTTTTCGACAAGGATGTTCTCGCTTTCGGCGAGAAATTGAATGAGCTCACATGCTTTTTCGCCAATAAAGTCTCCTATTACTTTGGATTCAATTATAGAGTTGGCACCTATGGAAGTATTAACCCAGTGAAACCACTCGAGTTAATAAAGCTGGAAGACACGGTAAACAGTTCATGGATCACATTTTCCGTCGCCTGCGCCAATTTATTTCAACAATATGTAAACATCTGTCGCCCTTTTATTAATCCTACTACTCACCTTGTCCTAAAACCGGGTAATTGGGTTGCTTTTGACTATTGCACTTTTGGGTTTGTTACAAATATTCGGAACGAGCGCAATTTAGCGATCACCAATGGCTACGAGGTTGACGATGGAAAGGCTATTGTTTCTTCTAGGGGCATGATTCTTCTTACACCAAGCGAGGTCGGCGAATTGAAATGGTTCGATTCAACCGTCGAGGATAGTGAATGTGTCTGCTACGATGAACTTAACGTTTACAAAGACAACATTTCCGAGCGAATATCGTTACAAAGTTGTATCAGTGATTCAGAAATTGATTTACAGATAACCGAGAGAAAATTTAACGAATCCTTTACTATAGCTAACACGATTCAAGCGCGCGAGGCTCTAATCAGATTCAAGGCTATGGCTATACAATTTGCTTTCAAACCAAAGCAGATTACGATCCCCAATCACCAGCGCTATCTCATAAATAGCAGTATCGCAGCCTTTATCTATAAGTTCAAATCCGAAAAATATGTTGGTATCTGGCCCATTTTAATGAAAGACGAAGAGAATACCACTTTTCAGTTCACCAACGGTCTCAATATTAGGGGCAGCGATTTTCTCGCGATAAATATAACCAACCCACCCAACTCTCACTACTATCTCAGTCCTTACATTCATATCGAGAACAAACCAGCAGAAATTATATTCACCAATACGAAAAATACCAACACTATCACCCTATCCAACGACTTTACCATCGCGCGCCTTTTCGAATTACTAAAACGTTCTCTCAGAGAAGGCATCTTTCTCCCGCAGCAAACACACCTTAATCTATTTCACCCCCCAAGAAAAGGCTATCTCAACAATCTATTAAAGAGAAAATTATCGCAACCATTAATAGTATCGGACCCTAAAAGGGTTAAACCAGTTATTCTCGGAGGCCAGCAACCCTATTAATATAAACAGTCTCTATTTATTAAAAACTGTTCTGATTATATCTTTTGTTATTGTTGATGTTCTTATATTATTTATTATTAATGTTGTTGGTAAATTATTTATCCGTTGTTGTTATATTATTTAATATTGATGTTGTCGGTAAATTATTTATTCTTGTTTCCCCATATTGTTTAAAAATATAAGATGTTTAACCGGTTATTTTTCATTTTTCTCTACTAGTTAATCTATTCTATGAGAGCGAGCCATGAAGTAAGTGAGTCTCAGCATACCATTAATGACCCCTACTGCTTCTTCGTAATAAATTTGAATGTTAACCCCTAAATAAACAGCCAATCCCTATGAATTCTTTACAAACTCGATATGCAAGTTGTTTATCAGAGCTGATTTAATTAAAATATATTATTTAGCGATTTTCGTGATTAATGCTATAAATTATATTCACCAAAATGAAAATATCCACCCTATTACTCTATCCATCAAGCGATGCTTTGTATGTATTGATGGCGAGCAAAGTTTTCAGGGCGACCACCTCTAGGCTGTAAGTACGCTGTTCTGTCCTATCATAGACACTCTGTCTTTTAGATGCTTCACTGTTAATATTAAGCCGTTAGCCATGGCGCCGCTGATAAGCCGCGAGGATATTCAAAGGCTTTGGTTTGATTGTTCGTACTATGGATAGTTCAATGAAATCATGAAAGGGAGGGCCGCATGGGGTTGAAAGTGATAGCCCCTCATCCTTATTTTCCCGAGAAATTCTTAAAGGCGACTATGAATAGAACAATGAAACATTAAAGGGAGGACCGCATATGATGGGAAATGATAGCCTTTCAACTGCCTTTGCCCAGATTTGTGTAAGTTCGAGGGAGGATGTAGAGGAAAATATACTCGTAGCTTTAATGCCCCATTTGATTAAAGTAGAGCAAATTTAGCTTTCACCTAAGGGTTATCACTCCTTGCAACTGCAAAATTTAAAATTCTATCTATGATGTATTCACTATATCTCGTTTGCTGATATTATTTCATCGCGAAATTAAAAGCATCTGCTATCACTATTATTATAGTATATTATCTAAACTAGTGACACCGAGTTGGAACAGATAGGATAATTGCACTTTGTTATGTTTTAGGTTAGTAGCTTTAATCATAATACTACCGGGCTATAAAATGTTGTATAAATATCGGGGGGAGGGTCATAATGACCCCGATCGAGGTGGGGAATCGAATCTATGACAATCTGTATATCCTATTTTGTGTTTACTTTTTATATTTTCCACGAAGCGAGGGCAAAAATTTAAATTTCCTGAAAATTTCTGAGTCTCAGCACACCATTAATGATCCCTATGCCTTCTTCGTAGTCAATTTGAATGATAATCCCTAAATCCCTATATTTTTCATAAAAACCCTCAAAACTTTACAAATTTTGAAAAATCGGCTAATATAAAATGCCCCATAGTTTCAATAAAAATGGTACTCGAAATGTGAATACAATGCTTCCACTTCATCAAGGTGAAACCTTAACGAAAACTATCCTGATCCACACTCGATTTGTAAATACATTGCATCCACTTTTACCCAGATGGAGCATTTGTATTGTATTTAAGATTTATTTTCATGAGTCACATAATAACCCCAATACTACCGGCCTATAAAATGTTGTACAAACACCGGGGAGGGTCATAATGACCCTGGTCGGGGGTAGGGAATCGAATCTATGACAATCTGTATATCCTATTTTGTGTTTACTTTTTATTTTTTTCGTGAAGCGACAGCCAAAATTTAAAATTCCTGAAAATTTCGCGGATAGAGAATTATAAATATAATTGGTGAGCATAGTGCTACGCGAAGGCTCCATGGCAGATGTATTTTAGCTATGGACTCGTATATCCATTCTACTCTACTATAGCCAGACTGTCTTTGAGGTGCCCCGTTAGCCTTGGCGCCGCTAAATCTGCATGAGGGCCGGCCATGGTCTTATATGTAGTTCTCTCTCTAGCAATATAGCCCATGTTCACAATGTTGCGCCGGAGGGGGCTCTCTCATCCACCCGATATAAGACATACAGGCCCACCGCACACAAAGCCTTTGTCGATCCCAGCAAGTTAGCCTCCTGCTGTGTAATCTTTTATATCCAAATAATCTCTGATGGTTGCGCATAAAAATTTTGCTTACTATTACATAATTATATTAGTATTAGGACTATTTATCCTTAATAATTATATTAGAATTATAAATGTATTTACCCCACAATATTTATTACTATTAGGTCTATTTATTCAAGAAATTATATGTTTTTATAATATACTTTGGAAAATTGGTCGACTAAGTCATAATTTTTAAAACTTTAAATACGGGTTGAGTTATTTTATAAAGTTAAGAAGAATGAACCAATAGAGGGAGCCTGAAGTCTAATCTCTTGGTCTTTACTCACATTAACTCCCAAGGTTGCATACTATAACTATAGCCGGGGGAGTCAAAGCTAGAGTGTATGCTAGAGTTAACCAAGAGCTAGGAAAAAGAATAATGCTCTTCTAGGGTCCAAACTCACATCCCTCCAATTAGAGAACTAAGCAAATAATCAGCTTGAAGGTCTTAGACCCTTAATCGGAGGCATCGAGCAGCCAATGAGAGAGCAGATGCGAGTACAGTGGTAAAGCCCATCCATAGTGAGATAGCGTTGCACTAGCTCTCAAGGATAGTTATACTCACCATTCAAATATCCCTCGCAAACCAGAGTCCCCCAACATCTAAAGTATTCCACTTCAATGTAAAATATATAATGCAATATAACTCGAATATTTCTGTTTTTTAATATAAATAATAATTGTAGCATAAATTTATAATTTAACATAAATATAATGTGAAAATTCAATATTATCAAATGACATTGCTATATAATGCATAGCCATGAAAGTTGTTTGGTCTGTAATAAAGAAATGAGACAAGACAATTTATCTCGTCATATGGAAACATATAGAAAGGAAAACTAATGGCTCCGTTACCAAAAAATTTAAAAAATCCGAAGATATTTTTAGTGAAGATGAAAAGAAAAAGAGAGATGAGCGTGATATATTAAATATAAAACAGCCAATGGAAAATAAATTTCATAAAGTTGTGAATATTTTGAAAGGGATACAAAAACAGTTACCCCTAGAAAATTAGGAAAATTTGAGTGAGAAAGATGATCCATAGTGAGATAGCGTTGCACTAGCTCTCAAGGATAGTTATACTCACCATTCAAATATCCCTCGCAAACCAGAGTCCCCCAACATCTAAAGTATTCCACTTCAATGTAAAATATATAATGCAATATAACTCGAATATTTCTGTTTTTATAATATAAATAATAATTGTAACATAAATTTATAATTTAACATATAAATATAAGGTGAAAATTCACTTTAACATAGAGTAACTAAACTAAACACAAAATAGGAAAAAACAGAAGGTCACGGGCTCAATCCCTACTCGTATCCCGTTTTATGGGAATTATAAAAAGTAAACATAGAATAACTAGAGTAACTAAACTAAACATAAATTAGGAAAAACAGAAGGTCACGGGTTCAATCCCTACTCGTATCCAGTTTTATGGAAAATAAACAGGAGGTCATAGGTTCAATCCCTACTCGCGACCATTATAAATCCAACACAAAATAAGTTAAACCAGGGTTCGAATCCTAATCATGAAAATATAAAAAGTAAACATAGAATAACTAGAGTAACTAAACTAAACATAAATTAGGAAAAACAGAAGGTCACGGGTTCAATCCCTACTCGTATCCAGTTTTATGGAAAATAAGCAGGAGGTCATAGGTTCAATCCCTACTCGCGACCATTATAAATCCAACACAAAATAAGTTAAACCAGGGTTCGAATCCTAATCATGAAAATATAAAAAGTAAACATAGAATAACTAGAGTAACTAAACTAAACATAAATTAGGATGAACAGGTGGTCACATGTTCGATCCCTACTCGCGACCATTATAAATCCAACACAAAATAAGTTAAACCAGGGTTCGAATCCTAATCATGAAAATATAAAAAGTAAACATAGAATAACTAGAGTAACTAAACTAAACATAAAATAGGAAAAACAGAAGGTCATGGGCTCAATCCCTACTCGTATCCAGTTTTATGGAAAATAAACAGGAGGTCATAGGTTCAATCCCTACTCGCGACCATTATAAATCCAACACAAAATAAGTTAAACCAGGGTTCGAGTCCTACTAATGCAATTATAAAAAGTAGGTAACACGGATGCTCACGGATTCAAACCCTACTCAGGGAAAAATAAAAACCAACACAAAATAAATAATATAGTAAACTTTCATGTATACCATAGTAAATAGCTAATTTAATAATAAAGTTTGTAAAATAGATAATGATTCAGGGAATTCACCGGCTGGACACATGGAAACGATTTTATTACTATGAAATACACTGAAATATGCACGTCCTATATATATTCTAATCGCGCAAAATAATTCGGGGGTATAGCTAATAAATATTGCTTTATTATTAATTGTATGATGTCCACATTTTTTCATTAATAATTTAAAATTAACACTTGGAAAAATAATAGTTCGTGTTTCGGTATTAAGTTTCAAATTTTGTAATTGCATCCCGATAGTTTGTTTTAAATAAAGCAATTCACTAGCTAA
>JAUCBJ010007991.1:0-26520 GCA_032718475.1 Nemertoderma westbladi
CGTACCGATTGGGTCCGATGTGGTACCGATTGGGTCCGATGTGGTACCCATTAGGACCGATGTGGTACCGATTGGGTTCTATGTGGTATCGATTTGGTCCGAAGTGGTACCGATTGGGTCCGATGTGGTACCGATTGGCTCCGATGTGGTACCGATTGGGTCCGATGTCGTACCGATTGGGTCCGATGTGGTACCGATTTGGTCCGATGTGGTACCGATTGGGACCGATGTGTTAACGTTGTTAACGTTTAAAGTTGGAACATAACAGAACAACAGAATAACAGCATCAAAGGCAAAGGCTTCACTAACTATCAGCCAAAAGTGTGGTACTACATATTTGCTCAGCTCAAAAGTATTCAGATAGGGGGGGGGGGGGGGGGGGGGGGGGGGGGTGGGGGGGGGGGGGGAACCTGGACGCAATAAACATTCATCCCTCTCCAGACTCCAGGGGAAATTCGACGCAAAAAACAGCTGATTAATATCAAAATAATAATTGTGTTTAGTTTATTTTTTTTGGTTAATTTAACGTGCCACTGCGAACCTGCTCCTTTCCCTAAATTGGGAATATAACATTGAGGCGGGATATTAATTCGCCAAGATGGGATTTGGGTCCAGTCCCCCCCCCCCACCCCCCCCCCCCCCGTCTCAAATTATATTTCAAACAATGCATTGATAACGTTTTCTCTTTCAAACTTCTTGCCTTCTAGCGGCAGACTGGAGAACTGAAGATTGCCTAGTGCATGTGTTATATATAGTACTGTATGTTAGCTTATTCAATCCCGCTAACACCCCATAAAGTTAAGCCGATAAGCAATATTGGGAGCCACGAGATTGGGTAATCAACCAACTCGTGCCACCCCAATAAAATGGGAAGGAGAAGCACACAATGAGGGTCAGGGGCCAAACCCCTAACCCAGAGAGAACAGGTGGAGTGAACGGGAACACTCCAAAGGGCGCCAACAAGGGTATCAACCAATCAGAGGGGGGAAAGGCATCGATTAGGTAGAGTAACAAGGCCAACCCGTGCAATCATGTGATTATCTTTGTAATAACATTAAGGTCTGAACCATAACACCATTGTCACATATATTATTACACATATATAGCAGTATAGATATGGGCCTACAACTATTGGTGCCGGCACTTCCTGTGCCTGACATAGTATACCGTTACAGTGTTACTGACTCACAACACAGTATTATATATATACATACCGGTAGCATGTCTGCATGTCATATATTAATAACCACCACCAGATAACGGGGGAGGGGGGCATATTCTCAATGGGAATACATCATCTCCCTTTCAAGCTATAAATATTATACTTCTTCATCGATAATATTTATTGCTTTACTAAAACAATATTTTTTATTTTTATTGCAATAATTATAATATAACTATTAGTACTGGTTATTTATTTATGAGTACATATCTCCCTTTCAAGCTAAAATATATTTTATACGCATTTAGTTTTAAAAATATCATTTTTGCTTAATTTGAAAAAAAAGTTTTGTTTCAGTTTCAAATAATATAAAGAACATCTCCAGTACAATTATTTGATCATTAAAATACTTAATTTCAATCAAACTTAAAGCGAACTGTGTTTTTCTTAATGCGTGTACTACGCCGTAAATTTACTGTAGTATCAGAATCCGAGATAGATGGATTAACGCTTTCACCCGACGCATTACTGTAGGATGGGCGGAGGAAACGTCTATTTCGCCAGATAACTTGTCCTGATGGTAACCGTACATCATAGTCGCGGTGTGTCCCTATTTCTGCGACGATCCCGGTTTTGGACCATCTTTTAGTTTTTGGGTTCTGAATGAGAACCCTGGTTCCTGGTTCGAGTACCGGGAGATCACGAGCATTCCGGTTGTATCGAATCTCGGCCTTCTTTGATTCCCTCCAAGCGACCTCGTTTGCCGAATGGGCCTGTTGTTGCCACTCTTTAGCAAACGATCTGTAGTGTGCTGGAACCTGTGAACGGAGCGGGTGGCCGTAAACTATTTGGGAAGGTGAACGGCCGTCTATTCTTGGAGAATTCCGAAGTTCTAGAAGGCCACGTAAAAACGGTTCAGTGTCTATACGCCCGTCATCGGCTTTGGCCACGAGGTTTTTCAAAATCCGCACATTAACCTCGGCGTGTCCATTCGATTGGGGGTAGTATGGTGTGGATGGCTCCCAACGAACGCCCCAGCGACAAAGAAAATGGCGAAATTCTTTGGACTGGTATTGGGGCCCCCCGTCCGAACGCATGCGAACGGGTACTCCGGTTTGCACAAAATATTGACGGACCTGTGCAATAACCTGGGAGGCCGATGGGTCGGATGCCCATCTGGCTATGAATGGGAACCCTGAGAGTCTATCCACGTATGTAAGATAACATTTTCCACCATAGTAGAAAAGGTCTGAAGAGACCGATTCAAAAATTCTATATGGTGGGGGATCAGCAAAGTATGTTTCTTTATGGTTGCTAGGCAACCGTTCTTGACATTTAGAACATTGTCTGACTCTATTAGTGAGGTCACTGTTGATTCCAGGCCAGTAAACTGATTCACGTGATCGTCGCTTCATCCGCTCAATACCTTGATGGGAGTCATGTAAACGGTCAATGACCTCTTTACGGAGTGTTTTAGGAATAATTAATCGTCGGCCAAATATGACAAGGTTATCGTCTATAGACAATTCATTCCATGTACCCTTCAGCTGTTGTACAAACGAGTTATTAGTAAATGGGAGTGTGAAGTTAGATTTTACAGCATTAATTAGAGCCTGATAATCCTCATCAGTTGTGGCAACGTTGTTAATTTTTTCTAGAATAGGATCAACATATGGCGGCGATCGATTAAAGTCTGAGTCATCTAAGGCTGTAACTGCAGCTTGTATAGCAATGGCAGAAATATTCTTCATTATTTTCCCCTCATTTTCGTCCTCCATGTCAGGATCTGAAACGGGGGCACGGGAAAGAGCATCGGCGATACAGTGGTCCTTCCCTTTTCGCCATATTAAATTGAAATTATATTCGCTAAGTTTCATTTTAAAATTCTGAATTCGGACATTATCCACCATATCAAGAGTATGAGTATTAAAAATCGGCAAGAGGGGGCGGTGATCCGTGACTACTGTGTAATTGGGTAAACCAGACAAATACATTCTGCATTTACGAGTCGCCCACAAGATTGCGAGGGCTTCTAACTCAATAGTAGCATATCGAGTTTCCGCTTCGGTGAGGAATCTAGATCCGCATTGAAGTAATCTAAAATTGTCTGAATTGTTTAGTTTTTGTAGTAATGCAAATCCTAGACCTTTGGTACGTGACGCATCAGTTTCTAATACTATCTCTGATTTCGGGTTGAATGTTGTTAAAATAGGGGGGGCTGCAAGGGCTTTTTTAACCTCATTAAATGCAGTTTTATGATTTTCAGTCCAAATAAAATCATTCCTCATCTTCATTATATCACGGAGAGGACTAGCAGCACTACTGATTTCATTCGAAAAGGGGGCCAATTGCTGGACCAGTCCCATAAATGATCTCAATTCAGATCGATTAGTGGGTGTTGGAAACTGTGATATTGCATCCACTTTATTGGGGTCAGCCTTAATTCCACAATCAGTGACTATGTATCCAGCGAACTTGACTTCACTTTTAGCAAATTTGAATTTTTGCACATTTAATGTTATGTTGTGTTTAGCACAACGTTCTAGAACAGTACATATTCTGTCGGTATGTATCTTAAAATCATTATCCTCAACCAAAATGTCATCCACCAGTCTGTGAATATTTTCTATATCTGACAATACCAAATCATTTCTTAAATTATAAGAATCTCCGGTATTAATATAACCCATAGGTGCACGGAGAAAAATAAACCGTCCCCAGGGCGTTATAAAACAGGTCAGGTCTCTAGCCTCTGGGTGTAGATCGACTTGCCAATATCCTTTTTTGGCATCTAAGACGGTAAAATATTTGGATGTTGGGGAAATGTCAGCTACAACATTAAGAGGTGGATTTGTTGGGTGGATTACCCTCTTTACCTGTCTATTAAGGTTTGTGAGATCCACACACATTCGAATCCCTCCGTTAGGTTTATTTGCCACAACGAGTGGATGGCACCACTCGGTGGGGCGGTCACCGACTGGTTCAATTATACCACCAGCAACCATGTCATCCAGCTCCTTCTTCACTTGTTCCCTCCTTGCAAAGGGAATAGATCGAGCTGCATGAACTGCAAAGGGTTTAAAATCCGCTTTTAACTCGATCCTCATGGGATCACCAATAGTAGAGCCTACCATGCTCCGCAGTTCAATATTTGAATCAAAAACCGTTGTATAATGTTTAATTAACTCCTCGCGAATATTTGTTATTTCATTGTCGGAAGGATTTTTAGGTAAGTTATTTATCCACTTTGTGCGGGAGGTTTGTACAAAAATAGGTTGAGATCCCTTTTTAAATTTGGGTGTATCAAGGTCTGTTTTAGATTGACAACCAGAGCATAGGTGAGTCGCAGTTCTCATTTCACTGCATAATGGAGGGGGTTTTGGAAAACTCCAAGGAACAATACCTAGTTTTTTGCATGTATTGAGGGACAGATACATAAATTCAACATCTTTACATATTTTTACTTCCTCAATAACCTGTCTACCTTCTAGAACTATACAAAATGTAATACAACCCAACTGTTTTAATACTTTCCCATTTACACTCACCAGTTTCTCCTCGCTGGGTGGATTAATGTTGGCGATGTCAATTCCCTGGTTATGGAGCAGCTCTATACCGGCAACGGTACACTGGGAACCGGTATCAGGAATTGCAGATTGGTCTCCAACTGACTTCTTTGTTACATGGTCGAATAACGTTACTGAGACGTATGGAGTAGCGGAATGCCTAACCGTGGCGATGTGGATGGCGGATGAGGGTTTTGGAGAACTGCTACGGTTCCGGTTATTACTGCCGAAATTCGATTTATTTCGACACACTTGCGCAAAGTGATGGGATTTGTGACAGTATGAGCACGTTTTTCCCTTTGCCGGGCACTCCTTGCCACCATAGTGTTTATCGTAACCACATTTAGTGCAGGAATCCGCTTGAGGGCCTCGTGAACTTGACGGGTTCCTATTCCTGCTCTTCGATCGATATCGGCCCTTATATTTTTTCTTACCAGTAGTTTGGTTTGTGGATGAAGCAGCTGTCAACATTGAAGATTTATTACTCGACCCAGCCAGTACATTTTTCACCTTGACTCGATGTATTCTTGCAGCTTCTTCACTGCGGCAAAATTTTACGGTTTCATCGTGGTTCAATGCCGGAAATTTACCCAATAAATCTTGTCGAATTTCTTCATTTTGTATGCCGACAGTTATTAAGGTTGACATCCACTCATCGTGCCCCATGGAACGTAACCCCGCTGTATCAGCAGATTCGCATAGATGGGTATAGAAGTCATCAAAACTCTCGCCGTCTTGTTGTCGGCATAAGGTAAGCTCCAACCGATCCAAGGCGACATTCTGTTTACCTCGTAGATATGTTTCGAACATGTCCAAAACTTCTTCTAAACAGAGGTCAGTGTCTTGTGGAACGTGTACCACGTGTTCCATCTTAGACAAAAGCAGAGGTGTGCAGTAGCCAAAAAATGCCGAGACTTGTTCGTCACGTGGTTGCTTGTTAAGCTGGACCACCTTAGCATAATTTCTCCACGATTTCCTCCACCGATTAAAACTTTTAATTGTGACGTCATCATCAAGAATCGGGGGTTTATTTACTGGAGCTCGTGGAGCATTGGCGGTCGGTTGGCTACCGGTACCTACTGCCCCCGGTATGGGATCAGTAGCAATAGGCCCGACGTTACCTACCGGTACTCTAGGAGGTGTCGGTACCTGACTAGATAAAGTTACAACAACAGACCTATATTTAATCATATTGGAGGAACATAAATCAAAATTGTCTTCCTCCGTATCACAGTCGATATCGTGTTCCTGTAAAACCAAAATGGAATCACCTATTTTATCGAAGGCAACCTCAACTTTACCTAGCAATAGTTGCAAATTTTGAATTACGGCTGCAGGCCTATCATTTGGACTGACAGCATGGATATCATTGAACATTGCTTCCAGTTGATTTACTAAACGGGTGTAGTTTGCCTTGAAGCCGGAGTGGCTCTTTTTTAGCCGCCTCAACAACTCCTGGTCCGCCATTGCAATCAAATCTGTCTTTAGATAGATTTACGGCAGTTACCGGTAATTTAAATTGTGAATAGGTTTTTACTTTTTACTATTCACACATTCCAACATTCACCCGAAACACAGTATTATATATATACATACCGGTAGCATGTCTGCATGTCATATATTAATAACCACCACCAGATAACGGGGGAGGGGGGCATATTCTCAATGGGAATACATCATGCAATATAGCCAGTTGGCAGTAATCATTTCATTCAGTTATCTCAGTATCATATTGGTGCTAGTTAGGTTAGATAGTTTAGCTAGGGAAGGACCGGGACTTTAGTTACCGTATCCCGCCTTCCGTGTATGACAATCCATATCTATATCTATATCTTTATACCAGTTATTATACACAACGAACGACACGAACTCATTTACTTTCACACACGGCGGGGACGCGTAAACTAACACCGGATAAACCGGGATCCTTCCTGGATCCCGTCACAGTGACTAAATCAACTGCTGCCCTAGCTAAACTCAGTAACTAAAACCAACTGCTGCCCTAACTAAACTCAGTAACCACCAGCCACCAATTACCAAGCGAGATGAGTCAGTCGGGAGAGATAACGCCGACGCGGACCCCGGACGAAGAGTCAATGATCCGCGAGGCCGTAACCAGGCGGTACAGACCCACAACGCCGGACCCATCGATAACGGGTCATCCGGCAGTTCAGGATGAGGGGGGCCGCCTGGAACCCGAGGTCGAGCCGAGAGGAGGAGAGAGCGAGGCGAAAGGAGACGGAGACGAGTCGACACGAGACACGGATGTTGGTACCGATGTCGCCGGCCAGCCACAGGCCGAGGGCGACGAGCGGCCCACCGAAACGGCGACGGTGGGGCCGACGGTACGACGCCGGACCTGGAGAGACGGAAGAGAGGTCAGCGACGAGGACGTCGGGGTTTCTGAGCGACTTCGACGGGCCTACAACGCGACCCGGAGACTACTAGAGGAGGCCAGAAAAGGGGTGAAGATAGACGAGGTGAGACTGAGAAAACGACTAGGTGAGTCGAATAAACACTTTAATTATCTAATGCGCTTCGGGCAAAGAGAACTGGCAAAGGAGAGAGCGAGAGGGGTTGCCGAGGAACTGTATGACTTGTGGCGGTGTAGGGGTATGGAACCTAGCGTAGTGTACGTAGGGCCATACTTAGTCGATGCCCAGGGATTAAAATTAGTGGGTTGGGAGAGACCTGAGGGGGGCGAATCCGAGGTTAACCCCGAGGATTCGGCCTCATCGGTCGGAGGAAGTTCCGGGATGCGGGGGAAAGTCAGTAGGTCGGGAAGGCGGAGGGAGTCCATCGTAACCGATAAGTCTGCTACATCCTCCGCGAAAGAAAGACGGGTGAGAGAGATAGATGCCGCGTACCGTCTCGACCTGATAGAGCAAGGTCAGAGGAAAATGGATAAACAGCTAGAGGAGGGGAGAACGCGGCTAGAGAGGGAAACGGCATTGATTAGAGAAACCGGAGAGAGGGCCGAAAGGGCTTTGAGAAGCCTTAGGGAGTGTGAGGAAATAGAGAGAAAGGAACAAGAGGGGCGTGTGGCGGAACGCAAGGAGCGTGAGGCGAGAGAGGAAAGAGAACGCAAGGAGCGTGAGGCGAGAGAGGAAAGAGAACGCAAAGAGCGTGAGGCGGAACGTAAGGAGCATGAGGCGAGAGAGGAAAAGGAACGCAAGGAGCGTGAGGCAAGGCGACGGGAGGGAGCTAGGAGAGTGGCAGAGTTGGCCGAACAGAGCGAACGGGAGTGTAGGGAGAGAATGGCAAAGGAGGAGTGTGAGCGAAAAGAATTAGAGAGACGCCAAAGTGAGCTTGCGGAACATAGGATTAGACAAACACGCGAGCTGCAACTGGTGCGGGCGGGGGCGTCTGAAAGCGGGGCCGGCTCGAGTATTTTTGAGGAGCTGGGGGCCGTGGATACATTTATTAATACCCCACTTACAGGGACCGCACGACAGACCCAAAACTGGTGTGACCGTACGGGCGGGGGGGGTAATAACTATAATGCTACAGTAGACGTCGTTAATATTAATAGTACCGTATGGGATAACTCTAACCAAACCTTTATTGCAGCAAATAATACTTTACCTAGCAGCAATAATTTGAATTTAAATACAAATAATAATTTCAATTTGAACGTGCAAAATAATCCGAATAGTAATTTAGATTTAGAGAATAATAATAATTCAAATAATTTAAATAATGATCCAAGCCCGAATTTACAAAATAATTCAAATAATTTAAATAATGATCCAAGCCCGAATTTACAAAATAATTCAAATGATTTTGTTTCAAACGAACAAATTAATTCCGTTTCCGATATGGGTGCTATTAACGTAAACACGTCGGGCGTGTATGGCCAGGCAGACGGAGGCCTGGTAGGCCGTATAGTTGGTAGGCAGGGAGTGACTGGGTTGGGTAGACCCAGTGAGGGCCTGGTAGGCCACGTAATTGATAGGCAGGGAGTGGCTGGGTCGGGTAGACCCAGCGAGGGCCTGGTAGGCCACGTAGTTGGTAGGCAGGGAGTAGAGGGCCTGCCCAACGGCCCACGAAAGAATGCAAACGGTCTTCAGCGAAGACAAGCAGTGTGACCCGGTGGCGATATTAACACCATTCGGGTGGACGCTGAGTGGCCCAATCAAGAGCAAGATACCATTTAGGATGTCGGAGACATCAGGATGCATGTTCGCGGGAACAATGCAGGAAATGGGTGATGAGGAGCAGAGGAGCAGCTTAAAAGACTGCTCAGACAAGATTTCGAGGGACTGAAAGAAACCGGGGTCGGGACCTCGGTAGAAGACAAGCAGGCTTTACAAAGCGATGAGGGGCGGTATACTATAGGAATGGTATGGAAACTACCGAAGATACCGCTGCCCGATAATAGAGGGATGGTACTCACGAGACTCCGCAAGCTGAAACAAACACTAAAGCGGAGCCCCGAGAAGAATGAGTACATCCACAGAACGATTAAGAAGTACGTCGAGAAAGGATGGGCCGTGGAGTTACCGGTCGACGAACCGAACACGGACCGGACATATTACCTGCCACTCCACGTGGCTTTAGACCCTAAGAAAGGTAAACTACGGATGGTAGTCGACGCATCGGCAAAGACCGACGGAAAATGCTTAAACGACTACCTGTTAGAAGGCCCAAACATATACAACTCGGGCATAGAGGTCCTACTTAGATTTAGGAATGGGAAACACGCCTTCACGTGTGACATAGAAGGCATGTCAACCAAGTCCGTGTAACGGAGGAAGATAGCGACAGTCAACGCTTCTTATGGTATAACGGCGAGGAAGAACCGTCGACAATACCGGCATATAAGATGGTAGTACAAAACATGGGAGCCAAGTCGTCTTCATTTACGACGACTATGGCAGTGAGAGATACAGTAAAAGGGAAGGAAGATAGATACAGCACTAGGGCCGTCGATATGATTCGACGCGGCTTCTATGTAGACGACGGAATGGAGTCTGGAAATACGGTTAAGGAGATACTGGACACGGGGCGCGAGGTTCGCGACATCCTAAAAGGATCCGGCTTTAACCTGACCAAATTCCAATCCAGTTCGGAGGAATTTATCAAGGCGATAGAGGACAAGAGGCCAGAATCGACCATGGACAATCCCACAACAGCCAAAGGGCAGGACATGGCAAATAAGAGAACAGAATCTCAACAGAAAGCATTGGGAATCGTGTGGAACAGAGAGACAGACGAACTGAAGTATCAGCTGAGCCAGGAGGGCGCAGACATCCACACGAAGAGGGGCTATGTATCGTATATAGCAAGGATATACGATCCCCTAGGCCTAGCATCCCCATTATTAGTCACGGGAAAACAGATACTCAAGAGAGTATACAAATTGAAAGATGAGTGGGACGTAGAGGTACCAGAGGAAATCAAGAAACAGTGGAGCAAGTGGACAGGAGACTTGGAGAAGATGGGAACATACAACATGCCACGAGTGTATTTCCCGGATGGGAACATGACGAATCTGGACCTACACATGTTCTCCGATGCGTCGTTGGAGGCGTACGGAGCGGCACTCTATCTAGTACAACGAGAGGGGGCTCATAAGCCCAGACTAGCCTTTAGCAAAGCAAAGTCAACGCCGCCAGATTCAGCATCAGTTCCCAAGTTAGAATTGACAGCTGCGAGACTAGGAGTTAGAGCCACAGCCTACCTAGTGGATACTATTCCCAACATAGTGGAGACACACTATTGGACGGACTCCATGGTAGTGCTTGGTTGGCTACATAACGAAAGGACGAGATACCCGATATTCGTCGGAAATAGAGTGGACGAAATAAGAGCGACCACAGAACTGGAAAGGTGGCACTACTGCCCAACAGACGAGAACCCAGCGGACTTGCTGTCGAGGGGCGTGGAACGCCACACTTTCTTGAAGAAGGAAGTATTGTGGCAACATGGGCCACAATTTCTGAGCGATAAGGAGGCCTGGCCGCCGATGAGAAAGGTGGAGCCGGGCTCTGAAGTAGTGTCAGAGGGAGAAGAGGGAGATTCAGAGGGAGAAGAGATATACTCCCAGATGGTGAGGGAGATTAGGGACGTGCAACCAAGACGAGAACTGTGCGATAACCCGACGGATAAACTCCTCAGCTACAGTTCTAGCTGGTATAAGACCAAGAAACTAGTGGCGTACTGGAGAGCCTTCGGGAATTTCCTCGCGGGAGTTGGCAAGGACAAGAAGATCAGGACATCCATAGATCTGGAAGGAGCGGCCAAGGCAGTCATCCGCTATGAACAACGGAAGAACTATGGTGACGAGGTGGAACGCGTCGGCAACCAACAGCACCTCCGACGGGACAGCGAGCTGATTACGCTGTCGCCACAACTTAATGACGACGGGATTCTAGTAATGAATTCTAGGGTGGGATATAACAACAGCATAATCGTACCACCGAAACCCATCATTATTCCAACAGGATCGCCAATAGTTCACCAGATTATTTGGGACTCCCACAAGTCGATATTGCACGGGGGCACCAACCGAACCCTCACTGAGATAAGGAGGACCTTTTGGGTCAAACAGTTGAGGAAGAAGGTAAAAGCGGTGGTGGGGCAGTGCCAGACCTGCCGGCGAGCGAAAAAGGAGCGAGCCATACAAGAGATGGCGCCACTACCAGCGAGTACAGTAAGACAGCACGACCCGCCATTTATACATTGCGGTGTGGACATGTTCGGGCCGATAAAGATATAGGTGATGCGGCACACGGAGAAACGCTACGGTACCATCTTCGTATGTAACAACACGCGGGCGGTAGGGATAGAACTCGCCCAAGATGCAACCGCATCAGCATTCATCAATGCCTTAGAAAGGTTTAGAGACCGCAAAGGTGGGACGATCGCAGTGATATACAGCGACAACGGCACCAACTTTGTGGGCACAGAGAGTGAGATGGCAGAGGCCTTGGACATCTTGGAAGGGGAGGAAGTCAGGGCGGCCATGAGACGACGACAAGTAAAGTGGGAGAGAAGGACGCCGTACGCACCACATACACGAGGATGCGTCGAGAGACTGGTGAGCAGTTCAAAGCGTCTAATGACGAAGCTAATGAACACCCACATGGTCACTGAGGACGTCTTACGGACAGTGCTTGCGAAGTGCGAGGGGATCATTAATAGCAGACCGCTATATCCGGAGAATGATGACCCTGAGTCACTAGACGTGCTGACGCCTAGCCATTTCCTGATGGAAAGGCCAGCGACCATCGATATGTGGGGTGTAGACCCAGATGACATACACTCCCGCCAGAGTTGGAAAGTCGCTAAAGCAATAAGCGCAGAGTATTGGAGGAGGTGGGTCGAGGAATACCTACCCACACTCCATAAAAGGAGTAAGTGGAGGAAGCCAAATAGGGAGTTAAGAGAGGGAGATCTCATAATCGTTACGGATGATACTATCATCAACAACCAGTGGCGGTTGGCGAGAGTTGTAGGCACTTACTCCGACGAGGACGGAAGAGTCCGATCGGTAGAAGTGCGGATAGGTGGTAAGATAGGTGCGAAGGACAGAAAAACCTACAGGAGAGCTGTGGGAAAATGCTGTCTGCTAGAAGGGGCACCTTAGTGGAGTTTGTAATGAGTTTAGTCGTCCAAGCTTTGGACTGAGAGGGGTGGGATTGAGGGCGAGATGCCCTTCCCACACATAAAAAAAAAATAAAAAAAAAAAAATAGAAAACAAAAATAAAATAATAGTACATAGTAGGTACGCAGTTAGTAGGCAAAGGTTAGTCAGTAAGAAGGTACGTAGTACCTAGAGTTAGTTAGTCAGTAAGAAGGTACGTAGTACCTTAAGATTAACCTTAACCTTACCGGCAGATAAGCTTTCTCTTAGCGCAGTGGGTGTTCAAGAGCACCGAATGCAGACTGGACAGACTGATGAGGTTCTGATTAAGGACATGGGGGGCGGTTGGCGACTCGCCCTCGCGTCAGCAGATGATAGTGGCAATGGTGGAATTGGTCTATTGATGAATCCAACTGCACATGCAGCATTGGACAAAATAGACCAAATCTCTAACCGCATCATCCGTTGCCACTTCTCATGTTCTGGAAGACTGGCTAAGAAGTTTCCTAAGGTGGTTCTGATTGTGTGCTACTCTCCAACTAGTGTTGCCCCTGTAGAGGAGGTGGAAAATTTCTACCACAATCTACAAGCAGCTACTGATGGAGTGGATCAGCATGCATTCTTAACATTCCTGGGAGACTTTAATGCAAGTCTGCATCAATCACCTACATCGCCCTGGGTCTATAGCAATAGTGTTAACCGAAATTCTGTCCATCTTCAGGATTTTATCTCTGGAAATGGATTGTTTTCGGCTGGAACCCAGTTCAAGAAGCGAACTGGAAAGCTATGGACTCATAGTGGACCCAGTGGTCACAAGTCCCAGATAGACCATATTCTGTTTCGTAGGAAATACAGGAGCTCTATACAAGACTGTAATGCATTTACACTTCGACCATTCTCCAGTGATCACCGCCTTATTGTGGCCAAGGTAAGACTTAGTCTGCGTGCTAGCAGAACAACGAAATCTGCCTTGCCGCGGCATGACTGGTCCTCTCTGTTGCAACAGCCAAGTGTGAGATCCAGCTTCACACTACAGCTGAGCAACAGGTATGAGGCTCTTGCCTCTGAGGCGGCAGATCACTGTGAGGGCTATACTGCCTTTACAGAAGCAGTTAAGTTAGCAGCTGCAGAAACAGTTCCTGTATACCCTCGAAACAGGAAAAGGGCCCCCTGGACTGACAACAAAATTCAGAAGTGCCGAAATGACCTTCATGAGGCGCAGAAAGAGTCCCGACTCAAACAGACTACAGCGGCCAAGAATGCAGTTAAGGCTGCATCTAGGTCCCTGAACAGGCAGTACTCTGTTAATCTACAGGAGCTAATAAACCAACAGGTTGATGCCATCAATGATGCTGACGACAGCAGGCAATCATCCCAGGCATGGAAATCAATCAATCTGCTTACTGGGCGGAAAAGCCAACCAACCACCAAGGTTAAGGCTGAATCACCAGCCGATCGCCTCAATGGTTGGAAAGCCCACTTTGAAAAGCTCCTCAATAATGACAGGGTATTGCCTGATAACTTTATAGAAGTAAAAGTGTCTGAGTCTGTACTCCCAGATATTCCCATTGGCGATATCTCCTTTGCAGAAGTGCAGGCTGCTGCAAAGAGCATTAAGACCAATCGTGCCAGTGGAGTAGATGGTGTTCCCCCTGAGGTCTTTAAAATACCTGAGTGTTTAAAGCTCATCTATCCCATCATAATAGACATGTACCGAACAACAAGAGTCCCACAAGAAATGAAAACAAATAAGTTGGTGCCAGTTCCCAAGAAGGGCAACCTAACACTCTATGGTTCTTTTCGGGGAATCTCATTGATCTCGATTGCTGCAAAGCTATACAATAGGATTCTATTAAATCGCATCAGGGATCCCATTGAGAGACTGCTCCGTGGAAATCAGAATGGGTTCCGTAAAGGTCGTGGGACCATGGAGCCCATTTTGGCACTTAGAAGGATAATTGAAGAATTATCAAAAAAGAAAGACAGGCATCTGGCTGTTATCTTTGTTGACTTCTTCAAGGCCTTTGATTCAGTCTCTCGCTCACGTATGTTCAGCATACTTTCATTATATGGGATTCCTGATGAAATTATTGCAGCAATCAGATCAGTATACGATGGTTCGACAACATTTGTGTCTACTGTTGACGGTGACACAGAACCATTTGAAGTGTTATGGGGCGTCCTCCAAGGAGACACACTTGCACCATTCTTGTTCATTATTGTGGTTGACTATGTTCTACGCATGTCCTTAGATCATCATAATGATGATGGGGTGATGATAACTCCACCTACTGGCTCCAGAAGTCGAGGAAATCCTGCCAAGTACCTAACTGATCTAGACTTTGCTGATGACTTAGGAGTACTCTCAGAATCATTAGAGGGAGCCCAACGGCTCCTCAGCTCATTAGAACATGCTGCTTCTAGTGTTGGTCTTTTTATTAACTCCAGAAAGACCAAAATTCTGACCGTTAACTTTGAAAGTCCTCAGCAAGTCTCTGATCGGATGAGCATAAGCTCAAAGGATGGTATGCTTGAGCATGTGGACGACTTCTGTTACCTGGGATCATGGATCCGGAAGTCAGGTGAGGACCTTCGAATACGTAAGGGAAAGGCATGGGCAGCCTTGAATAGGCTTTCCAGGATTTGGAAGTCACCGAGAATTAATCGGAAACTTAAGGTCCGATTATTTAGAGCAGCAGTAGTTCCAGTACTCCTCTATGGGAGTCCATGCTGGGCTCTAACTGCTGAGGACACCAAATCTCTGGATGGCACATTCACAAGAATGCTACGCCGGGTTCATTGTGTCAAGTACAATGCACACATCTCCAACCAGACACTATATAACATTGGAGGTGTCTCATTGGTTCCCCCAAGCTTGACACTAGAACAAAACCGCCTCCGCTTTGCAGGACATTGCTTTCGCCGTGAGGACCAGCCAGTGCATAATCTTGTACTTTGGCAGCCTCATGGAGTGAATAAGCATGGTGGACAGCCCATGACTTTCTTGAGACGCATCTTAAAGGACACTGGCCTTAAAGATGCGGATGATCTAGCAAATGTCATGGGTGATAGGGAGTTGTGGCGGTGCAATTTTGTTGACAAGCCGGCACAGCATTCTTAAAAATGCAGCTGCAATGCAGCATGCCGATCCTAGTAGTAGTAGTAGTACGTAGTACCTAGAGTTAGTTAGTCAGTAAGAAGGTATGTAGTACCTAGAGTCAGTTAGTTAGGAGGTACGTAGTACCTAGAATTAGTTAGTTAGTTAGGAGGTACGTAGTACCGTTAGTTAGTTAGAGAGTTAGAGGGTACGTAGTACCGCTAGTTAGTTAGAGAGTTAGAGGGTACGTAGTACCGCTAGTTAGTTAGAGAGTTAGAGGGTACGTAGTACCGCTAGTTAGTTAGAGAGTTAGAGGGTACGTAGTACCGCTAGTTAGTTAGAGAGTTAGAGGGTACGTAGTACCGCTAGTT
The DNA here is from genome assembly GCA_032718475.1 of Nemertoderma westbladi. NCBI lineage: Eukaryota > Metazoa > Xenacoelomorpha > Nemertodermatida > Nemertodermatidae > Nemertoderma > Nemertoderma westbladi. The sequence goes on from JAUCBJ010007991.1 coordinate 15,785, forward strand.
AGTTAGAGAGTTAGAGGGTACATAGTACCGTTAGTTAGTTAGAGAGTTAGAGGGTACGTAGTACCGCTAGTTAGTTAGAGAGTTAGAGGGTACGTAGTACCGCTAGTTAGTTAGAGAGTTAGAGGGTACGTAGTACCGTTAGTTAGAGAGTTAGAGGGTACGTAGTACCGTTAGTTAGAGAAGAGTTAGAGGGTACGTAGTACCGTTAGTTAGAGAAGAGTTAGAGGGTACGTAGTACCGTTAGTTAGAGAGTTAGAGGGTACGTAGTACCGTTAGTTAGAGAGTTAGAGGGTACGTAGTACCGTTAGTTAGAGAAGAGTTAGAGGGTACGTAGTACCATTAGTTAGAGAAGAGTTAGAGGGTATGTAATTAGTTAGAATTAGAGTTAGAGGGTACGTAGTACCGTTAGTTAGAGAGAGAGAGAGTAAGAGGTAAAAGGGGTATATAAGATATAGATATTAGTTAGCAGTTAGTAGCGAGAGGGGGGCATGTGAGCACAGCTGGGTAAATCGTGTGGCCACACGACGCATACTGCTGTACTGCACAGGCCCACAGAGTAGGCCAGAATGTGGATTAGAGAATAGAACAATCCATAGGCAATAGTAAGTAGTAGGACAGTAGAATTAAAATTAAGCTAAAATAAATAGAATAGGGCTGAAAGTTACAAAATAATGGCAACACTAGGAAAGTTATTCTGGAACATAATTAAAGTAACGGACAGAAATCGAAATTAGGGTGTATTTACTAGCTTCAGAATTAATTAGTAATAATTTAGGCTAAAAGGCGCAGTTAAGCAAGAAATAGGCCATTATCGGACAGTACAGAACATCCTAGATACATCACTCATCTGTATTGCGCCTTGGTAAGGCACCACCTTGCAGGTGAGCGAGTGAGTGTTCGGAATGGCGAGCAAGTTGATCAGAAAGAGAAAGGCGGAGTCGGGAGGAAAGGAGATACTGGTGGATTTCACCGAGAGGCATCCGGAAGAGAAGATGAGAGGATACTACGAGAGGTTGGAAAGGGGTCACGCGGCATGAGCGCTGCAGGATCACTTCCGGGAGATGCACGAACAGCGGCTGGTCGGGACTTACGGGACGCCGTCGCTGGACAACGCGATCTTCCAACACCTCCACTACGTGGTGAAAGGGGACGAGGCGAAGTTCGGGATTCCGAAGTACCCGAGGGAATCACCGATGAAGGACTGGAAGAGATTCATAGAATCCGTCAACAGGGGAGGATATATGATCCTAGACGACGAGGGAACCGTGGAAGACGAAGGCGGGTTCGAGACGAGGATCGGCGGGGTCGTCCAGGACCATACTCCTACATTTGGCCGCGCCAAATGGGGACATCTTCTTATTCGATCTAGGAACGTATGGGAAGAAGGACGGGCCGAAATTAAACCGGTTACCGAAAGCGGTACAAGTCTTGGTAAGAGAGAAGTCGACGACGAAAGTGGGATCGGCGATTCGCGAGGATGCGGAGAGAATCATCGGTCCGGACGCCACCAACCTCCTGGATATGCAGAAGGTCTTTATGGCTATGACGGCACCGGATGGGTTGGGGGTAGTCGAAAACACAGGCCAATGCGGGGCGGTGGCAATGGGCCAATTATTGGGGCTCGTGTGCCACAAACCGATGGACTGGGGGAAGTTCAGGGAAGAATATGGAGCAGAACTGGCGAACTCGCTAAAGTGGGGAGCGAGACCGGGAAAGCAGGAGGTATATCAATTCCGCAGGGGAGCGATAAAGGTATATCAGAAGCGATATGTCCTGCAGGAGGACTGGATGATGATAAGTTTGCTTAACTTATTCATGACCGTGGTTATCGAGAGGGAACCAGGGGCATTTCTGTTATCGGGATCACCCCTAAGCTACAGGAGAGCCTTTAAAATGGCCTTCGACGGTCTGGTAGACCACCCGGGGCTGAAGGGCGAGTCGGTGTACTACAACAGCCGGCATCTGGTAGACGGGGAGACAGATACGCCGAATCAGAGATGGGAGCAGCTAGAAACGGATAGACAAGAAGCAAAGCGACTGGAAGAAGTCGCCAGACGGGAGAGGATAGAAGCAGAGGAGAGGGAAGAGGAGGCCAGGACACAGAGTTACGGCTTCGAGGAACAGGCAGGCTTAGACGAGCTTCATTGGACTTCGTCAGGGAGTTCGGGGGAGTCTCTAGGGCGAGAACTGGGATGGACGGTGGGATCACCGAAACAGTCGACGTCGGGGTTGCAAGCGATGCCCATACCAGCGGGCGCCGAAGGCGACCAACCGCCAAGGAAGTTAGGGGAGTTAGAGGGATGGAGAGCTACGGGCGAGAGCCAAGGCAGGAAGGGACATAGTGGATCCATCGGGATACCGGGGTTGGAGTCACTGCCAGAGGAGGACGACGACGACGAGTTTGGAGAGATGCCGCCCATCGAGAGGATAGGCCACTCGGACATGGACTGGGTTGGCGGAAGGGTGGTGACGGCCAGTGGGGCGAGGGCCTTCTGGAACAGATCCGGCAAGCGGACCTGGGTGCACGAGGAGCCAGCGATGGATTTCGCGGGGAGCACTATCAGGTTGGGCGAGCAACCGGGGACGGCACCACGGATAGTATTCGGGGAGACGATGCCCGAGAGGGGCGGAGAGATCGACGTAGATAGAGACACCAACGTGGAGAAGTTCGCCTACCAGCGACTCCACAGACCACGGAGATCGCTTGGGACGAAAGACGACGTGGGACGGGAGACATTGGTACTCGGCTGCGACTACTGTGGGAGACAGACCCACCAGGAAAGGAGCTGCTTGTACCGGTTCCAGAGGGGAACCTTTTGTCTCTACTGCCGAGAGCCGAGCCACAGGATGGGGGCGTATCCACGATTGCATAACCGATGTCCAAAGTGCCGCTTTCGGGGACACTACGGACGCCAGTGCGACTGGATGGACAACGAAGAGAAGTTCAGGAGATTCGAGGAGTGGGCCGACGTCGGGGCCATGACGCGCCAGCGCATGAAGGCCCAGGAGTTCAAGTGGGGTTTCTTCCTTATCAATCAGGAGGCTCACATGGAAATCATAAAGCGGAGGTTACCGTTTACCTATCAAGAGGTAGCAACGGCGGCGTCGTATGCCGGAGTGATGAACACACAAAGATATTTGGACAGGTGGACGCCACAGAACCGAGGGGAGTTTAGGGATTTCTTGGCGGAGCACGTACCGCAAGCAATGAAGATGATCCTATGGGACGCCACCAGAGGGAGACAACAGGGCCACTCTGAGGGGCCACCGGCGAAGCGATATCGGGCACTAATAACACCAGCGCCCAAGGAGCCAACAACCGGAATCAGCAGGGAGGTGGCGGCGAAGGTCCGAAAGCAGAAAGCGGATCCCAGAGGAACGGTGGTAACCAAGAAACGACCCAGGGAAGAGGACGCCAGGGGGAACTATCCCCAGAGGAACAGATAGGTTCCCAGAACCGAGGGAGAGAAACTGAGGCTTGGACGTGGTACGCCTGGAAGGCGCCGCGTGGGACGTACGAACTATTAAGTACAAATTTAATTAATGCAAATAATCATATAAGTGCAATTTGTATGTACGTACGTAGTAATTAGTAATCTACAAATACATACGTTCGGAGTAAGTACTATAGTCATACAACCTTTCTCAATTAGCTACTGGGACTGGGGGGTAAACTGACTATGGCACTATGGACGAGACACAAGACAATTTCACACTTCTTGAGTGCGACGGCACAAGAGGGGGGGGGGATTCGTCAGGAGGGATGAGGTAGTCAAAGTGGGGTTGAGGGACGGAGTAATAGTGTGAAGTGCGGAGAGAGTGCGGACGCAGTTCTAGTGTGTGGGGGGGAGAATAAGAGGCTGAGTGAGGGACGAGGAGGTCCGAGGGTATGAGAGAGTTGGGGTGAGAGTGGAGAAGAGATAGGGCGAAAGTGTTGGGGAAACAAAAGTCGCGTGAGAGGTGAGCGCGATCGGCCCGACACGGGACACCAGGCATAAAGGGTAGCGTTATCATACCCATAGGGAGCGGCCTGGAAAGCCGGCTCCGAGAAAAAAGAATTCCACCCCACACCCGATACTAGATCGGGATCCAGCGGGATTGTAGCGCACTTTTTGGTTGATGCTATCTTCTTACCGGGAAGATAGCATGGGGGGGAGTGTTAGCTTATTCAATCCCGCTAACACCCCATAAAGTTAAGCCGATAAGCAATATTGGGAGCCACGAGATTGGGTAATCAACCAACTCGTGCCACCCCAATAAAATGGGAAGGAGAAGCACACAATGAGGGTCAGGGGCCAAACCCCTAACCCAGAGAGAACAGGTGGAGTGAACGGGAACACTCCAAAGGGCGCCAACAAGGGTATCAACCAATCAGAGGGGGGAAAGGCATCGATTAGGTAGAGTAACAAGGCCAACCCGTGCAATATAGCCAGTTGGCAGTAATCATTTCATTCAGTTATCTCAGTATCATATTGGTGCTAGTTAGGTTAGATAGTTTAGCTAGGGAAGGACCGGGACTTTAGTTACCGTATCCCGCCTTCCGTGTACGACAATCCATATCTATATCTATATCTTTATACCAGTTATTATACACAACGAACGACACGAACTCATTTACTTTCACACACGGCGGGGATGCGTAAACTAACACCGGATAAACCGGGATCCTTCCTGGATCCCGTCACACTGTATATACAGTCGGGGTCTCAAAGTGCATCTGTTCTTTGAGATTTTCTCAAAGAACTAAAAGTGTCTCAAATTTCTAAAAGTGGTCCAAGAAAATGACAAAGTGTCCTCAAAGATTTCAAAGTAGTACTGTCAGTCATTTCATACAGTCCTGCCTGAAGCTGGCTATGGTATGGGGTATATTGACTTTGACTACTAAAGGGTAAAATATAAGTAATAAAAACCTCTATGAAACAATAAAGATGCCTCCAAAAAATACTGCAGTAATAAATATTTGTTATTGAAAGTAAGAATTAAACTTACTGCAGTAATAAAAAATTGTCTTTTTCTGCAGTAACAAATAATTTGTTACTGCAGTAGAAATTTTTATTCAATTATTTATTAATATTGATTACTGCAGTATTAATTTTTATTCAAATATTTATTAATTTATTAATATTGATTATTGCAGTAATAAATATTTGTTACTGCAGTAATAAATATTTGTTACTGCAGTAATTGTTATATCTTACTGCAGTAACTAATATTTAATACAGCAGTATTTTTTGTAGGAATTTTTATTGTTTCATAGAGGATTTTATTAATTTATAATAGGGCTCTTTAGAGACGCCGTAATTGCGGGCTATCGGAATGTGTTGGTATCTGTGTCATAGACAGTTTGTCTGTTGCCCTATCTATATTAATGTATAGTGCTAAAACTGTACTGTTTAAATTTGTTTAGCCCACGTGAATGCCGAATACCTTTACCAATGCATTCCAATGCATTTTCATTTCAACCAGCCATACTTTGCCGCACTGTAAATTGTGTTATACAAAGTAAAGAATAACGATAGAGGCAGGAATAAAGATAAATGATTCAAGTGCACTAATTGGCTGTTCGCATAGATGTTTTAGGCATTGTTGGTGCGTGTAAAAGCCTTTGCTGAATTGCCCCGTTATTTTTATTATCTTTTACATTAAAATACTCTGTAGTTGATTTAATAAGTGTAAGAGACCGTATTATTACTGTATCGGTGTTTTTAGAGGATCTAAGACTTATTTCCTTCGTATGTGTATTGTGAAAGGTATATTTTTATGATTCTATGGCAATTCGTGACGCAAAGGAGTGATAGCTACTCTTGAACAGTAGTTACTATGACTACGGTTAACAGCTGACATTCATACATGTTGATTTCCTTTGTTCTACGGCGTCTCTCAGCTCAGTCAGCCAATGAGAGCGTTTTTGTGGCTCCTTGTACAGAGAATTTCCGAGAAATGACGCAATGCCTATGTGCAGTGCTTACATTCAGTCTTGAGCCAAAGAAAGAACGGCTTGGAAGTATTTTTTGTGCTGTACTGCTTTTTAGTCGTACACTAGTAGGTTTAATTATAAAGGGCATATATCCTTTAACTGCATACTGATGACTGATGTCTGCATACTGCAGTACTGCATACACTGCATACTGTGTAACATTGTGCATACTTTTATATTGTTATACTGCTATTTACCGTCAGTTCTTCATAATATGGTTGATGAATTATTATATTTGGAATAACGATAAATCACCCCGCAACCCAATATTCTTGATATACCGAAGGTAAGAGAGAAAGGTTACCAATAACGATTGTGACTTATGTTAAAGTGGTTTGAAGTGAATCTAATGTTATTTGATAGACCCTACATGAGTCAGCCTGTGTTCCTTTTATATGTGACTAAAATCAGTGAAGATTGGCAGATTAGTGTGCAGTATTGTGCAGCATAGTGTATGAGTGAGTCTGTTAAAGAAGCAATTCCTAAAGAATGCGCCATATATGTGGATTATAATTAAGCCATATCGTTGCGAGTAGTTTAAGTCATAACTCTGTTTATGTAGATAAAGCGCCACGTCCTAAAGGAACTGTTAATATTACCGAAGGTGAATAATATTGTCAGAGATTATATAATACTGTCAGTCGAATAATACATTAGGCTTACATAGCAATAAAAATTAAACCGTCGAACCCAATCTCCCGGGAATTTCCAGCGGGTGAATGGTCGCGCACGGATTGGTTTCGACTAGTGTAGTGAATCAAATACTTGTCATAGACTAAAAAGCAGATTTATTATCTAGAAGACATTCTAATTTGGCGGGTTAAACTGCCAAAGGTCTGAAAGCGCGAACATTAAAGGATATAGCTTCTTATTGCAGTAAGCAATAAAGTTAAAAGTACCGGTCAACCGGTACATCTGTAGGTCAGTAGGCCCAACTGCCAGAACCGGTACCAGTAGGCCTGACTGCCTGATCATCCGGACCGGTACCTACAGCAGTATTATTCGATTTTGATAATTATATACCGGTAGGCCTTAATAATTAATCAGGGAGGGCCCGCCCTGGTTTTTTATTGAGATTTTACTTATTTCTGTCAAGTTTTATTTATTTGTAGGCCAGTATTGAACAGAAGGCGTGTAAACCTGATCAGATTGTACAGACAATTTGTAGGCTGAGCTGTTGTCTGATTGCTGTTAAGTCTGAACGGATTGCAGTGTGTGTAGAGCAACTGTCCGATTAAGTACGGTTAGGAAGTTTGGGCAGCCAATGCAGTAAGGTAAACCCCAATTAAAGAATAAGTCGTACTACTGGGTTAGAACGCATACTCTCTAATCATTTCGGAGTCTGCATGTACTGTGGTTTATTTAGGCTTGAGAGTAGTCTGCCATCGTTTGGTCTGTACTTTGTTTGTGTAAGTCTGTACAGGTAGCGTATAATTTTATTTAGATAACTTGTAGGCTGGATAGTTGTCTGGCTGTTATTAAGTCTGAACGGATTGTAGTGTGTGTAGAGCATCTGTCCGATTAAGTAAGGTTAGGAAGTTGAGGCAGCCAATGCAGTAAGGTAAACCCTCAATTAAAGAATAAGGCGTACTACTGGGTTAGAACGCATACTCCCTAATCGTTTCGGAGTCTGCATATACCGTGGTTTGTTTAGGCTTGATAGTAGTCTGTCAGTATTTAGTCTGCATTTTGTTTAAGTGGTTTGTACGCGTTGCGTAATATTTATTATTCAGAGTTTATGCGATTATTCGCAACATTCATGTCCCCAAGTTTGTTCCTACAGTAATTGTGTTTGTTATACATACCGCTATAGTTAAATTAACCCGGTACTATACGGGCTGCTCGGCGTAGGTAAAGACTGGTGATTTTGTGCATCGGTCACTCCAGCAGATGCCGTGGTTCTTTTAGCTGTTCAAGTATATTTAACTGCTGATTATTTGTTGTACAAGTACTCGTACCTAATTTAGGGTTTAGTGTACAGTGCTTTCCTGAAGTAATTAGTGTAGACATTATATTTGTGTTGTAAAGTGGTTGATAGGCACATTCGATTAGCTCTATTAACTTCTAGGTAGGAACACTCCGTGATACATAACGTAGAACCTATAGCGATACGGCTATAGGTCGTCAGGCGGTGGTATTTTCCTATCTAGACAACGCAGTGTATTTACTACTACTTATTATTTCAAATACCGTAGTACCCTGTCCGCTGTAATAATCAGTTTTCTAACCCTTTGTTAGGCTGGTTTGTAGACTTCTTGTAAAATTACCCTAAAAATTCGTATTTGCGTTTTTGTAAATTTTTGCATTTATTTAGAGATTGTAATCTCACCCGAATTGTACGTAATTTGTAGTATTAAGTAACTTAGGTAAATTAGAATTATTTGTTTTAGTGTCCTATACGTAACACTTCACTGAAAGCGCACCGCTTTGTGTAGTGATTACTCCCCAGAAATAATAACATTTATTTCAAACATTGACAAAACCCATTAAAACGGGTATATATATATTATAAATCAAATCTAACGATTTATAAATCGTAGGCCTACCATACAACCATTAGGTCTCAATATCAGTTGGATTACTGCTCAAATAACGGTAATAAAGTAAGTTAAAGTAACCAAGTAACCCTAAAATACAGAAATTCAATTATTTAAAATAATTGATATACCGGTATTTACGATAGGCCTATTATCTTTATTTTTATAAATCTAGGTTGAAATTATACCGGTACTTGTAATTAATTCTATTTCAGAATTATATATCCTACAAACTGTAAGCTGTATACCGGTATTCCGATAGGCCTATTATATATTTATATATATTTGTGCTAAAATTATACCGGTATTCTGTGATAAACCTAGTCTGTAATAATACTTATATAGTTATATATACTATAAGTATACCGGTATTCTAATATATTATATATATATCACGCTACACTGAGTAGCAGTAACGGTAATTAATTACTAGGCTAGCAGTTCATACTGAGTTATTAGACTTACTCAGACTGTAATACAGCAGTAGACATTCAACGGTATACATAGTCATGTCTGATACTAAGCAGAACCTGTCAGACAGTTTATTAGATGTAACTATCTGCGACTCAGATAGAGACGTACAAACGTCTGGTCGTAAATCCAGTTCACCTCCCACTGTGAGGAAGGTCATCCCTCCAGTAGTAATAACAGAACCTAGGCTGGTCCAACATCGTAGGTCTATCATAGGCACTCGAGCTCAGGTCAAGCGGGACCAAAAGGCAGCGGAACAGCAACAACCCGCTAGTCAAGAACTTATTCCTCAGCGGCCCAGCAGCTCCAGTAGTGAGGATACTGTAGAGCTGACACCAGAGAGCGGAGCAGAGATGACGGATGCGGTTTATACGGATCCCCTTCTCATCCTTCCTGCAGCCGTGCTCGCTGGGTTATTGATCGCGGTGGAAGAACACCAGATCGATTGGGCGAGAAGTCAACGGTCAACTAGAGATAGCTACGCGGGCTACACTAGTGAAGAACTGAAGTCTATTGTCGAGTCGCAATGGAACTTCCCCGGACCCGGACTCCCGTTTGATTTATCAGAAGCTGCCTGGGAAGACATACACCGGATGGGAGTAGCCAAGGAAACCATCGATCCAGCTGTGTGGAAGAGGTCCGCAGCCGGATACGCACAGGGATTCTTCAGCTCTATGGAGCGAATAGAAAAGCAACTTTTTCAACAACCTCAAGGACCTCAAGAGCAGGGATCGCTGCTTTATCAAGTTAGAGAAAGAGTTCTGCGGATTAGGCTAATCTTATCCGCCTTTGAGGAGGCTTCTAAAAGAAGGCAAGACACGTCGTTGCAAGTTGCCGTAAAGACTTGGTTTCAACGGGTGAGTTGCCAGGTTCAAGGAGCAGCTCAGTGGAAGGCTCAGTTGGAGGAGCGCTCAACCCATGGAGAATCAACAGACGCTACTTTTTCCCAAGTGGAAAGTGAAGCGACGGCAGAGAAACCGCATAAGAAGGATGCCATTGATATCTATCTGTCAGACTATCAGCGTTTTGTGGGAGATGAAGAGTTGAGGAGAAGGCTAGAGGGACTTAGCCCTAATAGTGAAGGAGCCCAGCGTGTGTTAGATGCAATTGATGTGGATAGGTTAGCGGCGAACCAAGCTAAATTCGATGAACAACTCCGCATCGCTAGAGAAAAGGAAGAACAAGTAAAGAAAAAACGTATAGAAGACAGAAAGGCAGCGGCAGTAGCAGCAGCAGTGGCAGCTGCAGAAGCAGAAACAAAGGCGGCAGCGGCAGAGGCAGCGGCAGAGGCAAAAGCGGCAGCGGCAGAGGCAATGGCAGAGGCAAAAGCGGCAGCGGCAGAGGCAGCGGCAGAGGCAAAAGCGGCAGAAGCAGAAAGAAAGGCGGCAATGGCAGCGGCCGAAGCGGAAAGAAAGGCGGCAGAGGCAGTGGCAGAAGCAGAACGGAGGGCATCTGAAGAGGCAACCCAACTAGAGTTGGAAAATCTTCAAGAGAGGCAAGACAACTTCAATAAACAGTTAACAGCGAGCAATATGCAGATGATGAGTCGATCTACTCCCAAAAGACAAGGGTATACCTCATCTGAGGAAGGCGATACCACCGACACTGAAGGCGGAAGAAATCGATCTCGCCTAAGCAGACGTAAAAGAACATTCCACCGGCAGAAATTGCCTGATTTGCCTCCAGCTGTTAGAAGGCAACTAAATAACACCAACTTAGGTAGTACAGAGCCCACAGACCAAATAATTACA
>JAUCBJ010007992.1:0-10529 GCA_032718475.1 Nemertoderma westbladi
GAGAGCGTTTTTGTGGCTCCTTGTACAGAGAATTTCCGAGAAATGACGCAATGCCTATGTGCAGTGCTTACATTCAGTCTTGAGCCAAAGAAAGAACGGCTTGGAAGTATTTTTTGTGCTGTACTGCTTTTTAGTCGTACACTAGTAGGTTTAATTATAAAGGGCATATATCCTTTAACTGCATACTGATGACTGATGTCTGCATACTGCAGTACTGCATACACTGCATACTGTGTAACATTGTGCATACTTTTATATTGTTATACTGCTATTTACCGTCAGTTCTTCATAATATGGTTGATGAATTATTATATTTGGAATAACGATAAATCACCCCGCAACCCAATATTCTTGATATACCGAAGGTAAGAGAGAAAGGTTACCAATAACGATTGTGACTTATGTTAAAGTGGTTTGAAGTGAATCTAATGTTATTTGATAGACCCTACATGAGTCAGCCTGTGTTCCTTTTATATGTGACTAAAATCAGTGAAGATTGGCAGATTAGTGTGCAGTATTGTGCAGCATAGTGTATGAGTGAGTCTGTTAAAGAAGCAATTCCTAAAGAATGCGCCATATATGTGGATTATAATTAAGCCATATCGTTGCGAGTAGTTTAAGTCATAACTCTGTTTATGTAGATAAAGCGCCACGTCCTAAAAGGAACTGTTAATATTACCGAAGGTGAATAATATTGTCAGAGATTATATAATACTGTCAGTCGAATAATACATTAGGCTTACATAGCAATAAAAATTAAACCGTCGAACCCAATCTCCCGGGAATTTCCAGCGGGTGAATGGTCGCGCACGGATTGGTTTCGACTAGTGTAGTGAATCAAATACTTGTCATAGACTAAAAAGCAGATTTATTATCTAGAAGACATTCTAATTTGGCGGGTTAAACTGCCAAAGGTCTGAAAGCGCGAACAGTGCGCAATGCATATGGTCAGAGCGACCGCCCAGTCTGCCAAAATCTATTATGTAATCAAATGGTACCACAAGCCAAGCAAAGCATGTGACAGTTTTATCCGACTCTGCACCTGTTTGTTTGAAGGTCGCCGACCATGGGTCGCTACTCACTAGCTGTGATTGATAGTTTAAACTGGGTGCCGCTTTGCCAGAAGGCGGTACACATCAATTGAATATGAGGCAAACATTTAAAATATGCTCAAATATAAACGCCAGCGGCAGGGGATATTTTAATATCTCTATTAAGCTAAAACAACACAAGATTGTAGCCGTTCTATCGTGCTTGAAAGTCGAAAGCCTTTCTTAGTTTTTAAGAAGGAATTCTCGCGCTCTCGTCAACATAGTTATCATATTAATTAAACAGTAAAGGTAGTACGGTTTGACCTGAGGTGACTAATGAAATGAATAACAAATGTTATTACAAGCTTTCTCCCAAGGCTTCTTTAGGTCATTATAATGAAACTGCGTATACACAGAGATACTACAGTGCAGTTTCTCTTATATTAATTGTTAATCTGATATTGTATTATGTTATTAAAATATTCAATCTTGTTAAGCATTAATCTTGTTTCACAAATTATGTTTCATGTATTATTTGAATGAATGTTTTTTAGAAAGACTTTAGGGAGCCGTAAATTCAATTTTACTTGCAACCGAAAACCCATCCTGTAATGACCTCAGGAACCTCAATTTGATAAATTAATGGGAATATAGCTTCTATGCAACAACTGGCCAACCAACACACAAGTATCACTTTGTTGCCCGCATAATATTGTTCCCCGAGAATGCCTCTGCCTCTCAGTTAACTTACCACGAGCTGTCAATCAGGAATCCCTCTGAGTTTATTTTCTCAAAGAATTAAAAGTGCCGCAAACTACCTCAAAGTGACATTTCTCAAAGAATTCAAAGTGCCTAAAAGCAGGAAATCACTTTGAGATTCCCAACTAAAAGTGTCTACAAGAATTCAAAGCGGCCGTTGGGAGTAATGTAGGGCCTAATGACTTTTAGACACTTTTAGAAAAACTTTGAGAAAATCTCAAAGAACAGATGCACTTTGAGACCCCGACTGTAGTACAGTATAGTATAATTATACAAATACAATAACTGCCAAGCTCATTGTCTATACCTGCAGACGGGAACTGTACTGTAAAAGTAGGGGCAATAGTCTCTGCAATAGATATTCTAGTACCACTTACCAGTACCTACTGCAGTGCAGTACCAGTTACCAGCCTGACCTGTTGCCAGCTAAAGACTAACAATTACTGAATTACTGATACGCGTTTGGTCAGTTGCTGCTGGAACTTGTTATTTAATATTTACAGATTTACATCATACAGTCATAAATTGCTATATTTTGACCGATGTGGCTCCGATGTGGCCCCGATGTGGTCCGATGTGGCCCCGATGTGGTCCGATGTGGTCCGATTTGGTCCGATGTGGTACCGCTACCGATTGGGTCCGACTGTCCGATGTCAGGATGTGGCTTTTAATGACTGGGGGGACGGTGTAAGGCAGTAAGTGTAAGGGAAGGTATGTAGGCCTATTGGATAACAATGGACCCTGGTGCCTGGATGGCACCGGTACCCTGGATGGAGTGCCAGGTGGAGTGTATTGTGTATTGGGTGGACATGGACAAGGCAGGGCTTGGCACGCCCGCCACGACTAAGGAGGTTTGGATTGGGACAATGAGTCATAGGCCTACTGGCCTATGGTCATATGGCCATATGGGATTGGCCTATTGCCTATTGGATAATATTCTGAGAAGAATATTTTAGTGAATATTTCTGGCTGTCTGGGATGAATATTGCGTCGAATATTTCTGAGATGAATATTACGACTGGATAAGGACAGACTGACAGAAGGAAGGGGGAATAATTATATTGTAGGCCTACCGTAATTATCAGATTATTTCGTTTTTAAAATCAGGCTGTCAGGGTCCCGCCCGAGGAAGTGTATTTTATATGTTTGCCTATCTACAGATCTATGGCTGTCCGCTGTATGGTGTATGGAGGCACGAAAAATCGATTACACAGTTGTCTGGTTGTAGCCAGAAGGAATGGGGATTTCCGGTTTGGGGGCACTCGCACTGGAACGTTAAAAAACGCATGTGTCTAAAACACTTGTCTGGTGGGAAAACACTTACTGACAGACTGACTTAGGCCCTATAAAATTTTTCTCATACAGTCATATTCATTTCTACATTGTCTAGGCCTATACCGGTCTGCCGGTATACAGGTATATGACTGTATGAAAAGACTCTGATATTTTTCTCAAATTTCCCGGCAGCCCGGTTTCCTCGGGAAAATACCGGGAAAAAATACGGGAAATCTTTTCACAAGCTTTAGTCAGTTAGTCTATTCAATTTTTTTTTTCGAATATTCATTACCGGTACCAGTAGGGCCTACTGCATTGTACAGTTGTACCGCTAGGGCCTATGCGCTATGTATGAAAAGACTATGATATTTTTCTCAAATTTCCTGGTCTTCTCGGGGAAATAGCTGAATAGCGGGAAAAAATACAGGCAGACAGGAAAAATTTTCCCAAAAATTTTTAAAGATTTTAGATAGGATACCTGCCCAAATACCGGACAACCCAATCTCCAACTGTCCAACCAAAAAGTGCCTATTTGCACCTGTTAGATGGCGCTGGGCACTCAATCAGTCAATGTTAAGATTTTATTTTGATGTAGGATAATGTCCTGTAGCCTACTGTTAGAATCATCTTTTGATTGGAGGAAACTATGGTTGAGCTACAATAAAGGAAAATTCGGAATTCTGTCCGGAATTGGGGTATCTTACCCTAGGCCAAAACATGGCACATGGTTTTCTCAATCAATATTTCTATTACCGGTACGTACCTGCAACCTGTATTATTCATAACCGCATAATCTGAATGTAATAATAGAAATACCGGTACGAGTATTAAACAATACAAAGGATGCAAATTAAATTCACCATTTGTTTTTAGGGAAAGGATCAGATTACATAGGCAGGCTATTCTAACCAAAACAATAAACGGCCAATTTACCAATTGTGTTAAAGGAGCAGGCTGCAGAGGCGGGCTTTTCTAACCAAAACAATAAACGTTCACTTTACTAAACCCCAAGACAATACACAGCCACTTTACCAATTGAGGGAAAGGAGCAGGTTACATAGGAGGGGTTTTCTAACCAAAACAATAAACGATCGCTTTACTAAAAAATGTTAATGGAAAAAATTTTAATATTTTAAAGCATTTAATAAAAAGGTGACGTATATATATATATAAATACATATATAAGTGTTTTAAGGGACGGTTAGACGGTCCCCAAAGTACGGTAACAATACCCGCAGTAGTTATTACAGTACTGGTACTGCAGACAACATGAGTCTGTCAGTCTGTGGTCTGAGTCTGAGACTACATCTAACAGTCTAATGGAAGCTGTTGTTAGGTTGTGTTTATAGTTTATACATCTGTACACCAATACTGGTGAACCGATACAATAAATAACAGTTGACAGTAATACTGCAGTTTGTTAAAAATTCAGTGCCCCTGAAACCGGAAAGAGCCGAAGGAACCAAGTGATTTGGTGTCATTTTGGTTGTGATTTGGGACTTGGGTGTTTCGACTATATTTCAAGGATGGTTATTGCAGTATTGTCTAATTAGACCTTTTGATATATGTACAGTGTCAGTACATACAGTACCGTTGGCCTATATATTATATTATTTCTGTACCAGTATTTATTTTTTTTATTCCAATTCCAAGAATTGCCATTGTGTAACAGGTATATATGTGATGATGGGGAATAGGCCCTATTTCAAGCAATTGCCTCAACATTCAATCATCTATGATGGCAGTACCAGTACTTTGCTATGAATGAGGTTGTAAATTATGTTAAAGAGCTTTTTATTTTGAGAGGTTTACCTGGTAGTGGGAAATCCCATCTAGCCAGTACTATTATATTGGAAGACAATAGAGTTGGAGGAGTAATCTACTCTACAGATGATTATTTTGTAGACAACCAAGGTTGTTATAGATTTGATGGTCATTTTCTTCAGGATGCCCATGAGTCCTGTCGACAGAAAACAATTCTGGCTTTGAGTCGTGGTGTGACACCTATTGTAGTTGATAATACAAACACTCAGACATGGGAAATGAAACCGTATGTGATGGCTGGAATTCAATTCAATTACAACATAGTTATTTTGGAACCTCAGACTTATTGGAAGTTTAATATTCGTGAGTTGAGCATTCGCAATTGCCATGGTGTTAGTTCAAGCAGCCTAAAACGTATCAAAGCGCGTTGGCAGTCTGATAATGTTGTACAAAATTGGTTAAAATCGATGCTAACTAATTTCCAACTTAACGCATCTGCTAATGTTATTATTACTGATACACCCGAAACAATAGTGGATAAAACACAAAGTAGTGACAGTACTCTTGAACCAACCATGACAGGAGATACCAGAGAATATAATGTGTCTGGAAATGAGCAAGGTATTGTATGTGTAGAATCTGATAATAAACTTGGTTTCTCTTCATCTTCAACCAATACTCCACAACCTAAATCTGAAATTCAAGATTGTGATAATTCCAATGTAGATTGGCTGGATGCTAAGTATGCTGAAACCTTAGTAACACATATTGATTCCTGTGAAACAACATTACCTACGCAAAATAAGCAAATTGGAAGTTCACAGAACTTTTCTCCATCCAAGAAGCCCCGTAAACTTCCCTCTAATCTCAGACGTCATGGTCGCGAGTCCTTTGCCCTGGCAATAAATCTGAAAGAAGGAAAATCTTGGGAGATTCCACCTTTTCCCATTAATAATGGAAATAATTCAACTTCCAATGGGAATGAGGTAACTGGTATTCCAACCCCAGTATGCAATGTTGAAGAAACTTGTGATGATTTTGAACATTACAGCATCAGTTCCAATATTAATATGGAGTCTTTAGATAAATCAGAGGCAATTTTAAACCAATCTAATTCTAACCAACAATCAGATGCATCTAAAACAATTGATGGAACCATTGTAGCAACTCTTAGTGGAACTGGTATGGATTTTGCACCCTCAAAAAATGCTTGCAATGGGGAATATGCCACCAGGTATTTAGATGAGGCCAAGTTTTTCGATTGCAAAGAAATCGAGGAAGCTACGAATGATGATATAGATGAATTCCTCAACAGCACAGAATCTTGTAATCCTACCCTATTATCTAATTATAACAGCCACAATTATATGGATAATTATAAAACTTGCAGCGATCTCTCTAAAGGTCAGAAAGATGAGAGAAATGTAGAGTTTCTGTTGAGTTGTTTTCCAGAGGTTAGTGAGACAGATCTAGTTCATCTGTTGGATCAGTGTGGGGGAGACACCAACTGGGCAGCAGAAGTGCTGGCTGATGACTACAGTCGTCTTGCTCTGTCAACTGTAGATGATGGTGGCGGACCTAAACACCAAGTTATTAAGAGAGATAATGTACCCAAATCCTCTGATGTTATGTTGGAACAATCTGAATCTTTAGATAAATTTATATTGTATCCTCAGGAGACGAATTCATTGTCTTGTAGAAAAAAATTTGATAAGAATGACTGGGAAAACGATTTCGTACCAGTATTGTGTTCTAACATGGAAACCAATAATGTTGCTAACATAAGTGAGAATCTCTCAGGTACTAGTGAAGGTTTAGAAACTGGTGTTCTATGGCAACCAGGAGGATGCAGTGTAGAACCTAGTAGTCAAGATATAGACAGTAAGCAAGACCCAGTTGCTGATATGCAAAGGAGACTATGTAGCCAATCTGATATCTCTGTAGGACTACCTAAATTGCAACTTTCTAAGGAATTTGTAAAGATGTTGACACTAAAGTTTGATTGTGAGTGGCTTAATGAGAAACTGGAGGATTGTACCATTGAACTTGATGATGATGTTTGCTTGGGGCTTCTTCGCTGTCTGACAAATCAACACAACCGTCATCAAACAGTATCGACAAATCACAATTATTCGTCAATAGAGAATTCTATTGATAATTTTCCTTCTTTACTTGATGGCAATGCTTCCTGCATTTCTTCCTTGCCCTCAAACATTCCAAATGCCCAGGATAATATTCCTGTGTTTACTCTAGAGGAATATATTGAGTCTGGTTTGCATTCCGTTATATCCATAACTGCAGCTTCATCGGTACTACTAGCAACCAAAATTAAACTCGACAAACTCTGCGAAATGTTTCCCCAAATTGACAAACAAGTCCTGAATGGTCTGCTCTATGTGAATGGCGATTCATTGGAGCAAACTATAGTAGCAACAGGGCGAAAGGTTTCTATTTCAAAACCGACTGCTGCAGAACATCTTAAAGTTGCCCCAAATGAGTTGATACCGATAAATAAAGAACCTTTAAAAATGTTGGAGTTTATTCCAAACAATAAGTCAATACCTGGTTTATACCAACAATTTCGCTTCGAAGCAACCCACCAGAATAAACTTCGCAAGGAGTATTTTAGTCGTGCCGCTGCGGCATATCAATGTAAACATTATGATATCGCTCAATATTATGCTCAACAAGGACATTATCATACTTCTCGTATGCTGGACGCTAATGAGAAAGCTGCAGCTAACATTGTTCAGTACAACAAACGGAGTCGATTAAAGGGTGATAACATATTGGATCTTCATATGCTGCATACGAAGGAGGCAATTACGTATTTACAAAAACGTTTGAATGACTTGAGAGTTGGTCAACATTTGGGTGTTATTACTGGATGGGGTGCTGGGATGGGTAGAGGTCAGATCAAGCGCGCGGTATCATCGTTTCTATGTCAAAATCAATATCATTTTATAGAAATCAATAAGGGTACGTTAAGAGTGAACGGAAAGAAATAATGTTATTATTGTAAGTTGTTGGTATTTTTATAATTATAATACCGGTATATAAGCTATGTACCGCTGTTTTCATATATATATTTGTAAATGATTTCATTTTCGGCATAATCGTTGTTATAAATATTAAAGTTAAATATCAATCGCTAAATAATATTATATACACTTTTCATTGCACTATTCGTATGAGATAGACATGTGAATTAATATAGTATAATTATAATATAGTATATATATTATTATATTGGTGCATTGTATGGCGTATCTGGTGGAGATATATAATTTTTAAATATCGGATAAAAATTTTTACTTTTTCATAAAAAATTAATAGAATGATGATATTTCTTATTTAATTTTAACATCTATTCATGGCTTGAAAATAGTATATATAATAGCCTACAACATACGAAATATCCGGCCGGATATTGTATGTATCTGCCCGGATTACTGGTTTAGCGGATATTGGCACGTTTTCGCCTGATATCCGTTCATGTCGGAGTCGGATATCCCCCATCCGGTGCACACCGGATATTTATAAGTTTCATGTAATTTTCATTTGGCTCGGCTTAGTAATTATCTCCCGGACGAAACTGCCGACTTACCAAGGTGAGCCCAACGAAAGTTTTATTAATTTGTAATTGTTCCAATTCTGTGTCTTGTCCTTTGGCGTAATTGGCGTGGGCGTGGGGTGGACTTATTCAAATTATTATTCTCTAAGGATTTAAATAATGCGACGATTAAATTGTCAGCTGTATGAATTCCAACTTTGGGCTATTTTGTAATGATACATACCTTTATTTATACCAATAACTTACCACCCTGACTTTTCTAGTTTTGTGCCTACTGGATTAATTTTTTTTATTTCTAATTAAGTGGGAACCATTTTCGAATCGAATACCGCATGTAATGATTGGTTTCCATTTGTCTTATGTTATAATATTGAATTATTTGTTGTATATACCGGTATTTGTATTTATATTTATTTAATATATTTATATTTTTACTGGTATTAATTAAGGCAAATAAGTTGAAACAGAGACATGTTTTACTTAATCCCAGCTGATCCAGGGATTATTTTGAAAAATACCGGAGCCAGACCTACTTTGCTTATTTTATAGGCTACTTTCGATTGATTATAGGACGTACAGGTACGTATTAGGGATGCAACAGAGCTATAATTTCAACCGGAGCCCGGAGGTTTCTCCAGGTTACAATATGAGCTCCGGCCCCAGACGGAGCCGGAGATTTGGTGATTGATAATTCCAATGTATTATTACAATAGAATAGAAAGATATGAGTTCATGAAACGGGGGCGGGGGTTGACTAAACGCAAAGTTGCTGCCTAAAGAATTAGGTTTACAGCTGATTAGTGATTATGAGTATAAAATTAATCTGTAACATGTGCTGTTAAATCTCGTTTATTGTTTTGGTTAGAATAATACCGTTATGCCACTATATAACCTACTCCTTTATCTTAACTGCTATTTTCTCTTCCCACTAATATCTGACTGCATTGGATCTAACGCTGTTTATAGTCAGGTTGTGGTGATATACACTCCATTGCGTGGACTATCATGTCAATTATTCATACATCCAAAAAATGAATTTCAACAACATAAGCTCCGGATTAATTGGCCCGGATTTCCGGACCGGAATTCTGTTGCATCCCTAGTACGTATGACCTGAGATCTATTTTTTTTTTATTGACTTACAGTAAATCCAACCCATTCAACCCCTACAGAATGGAAAAAATAAGCGTGGAAAAAGTGCTGCTTGAGTTATTGTTAATATTTACATTAATTTATTCCTACAGGTACTTCGTTAATTGAATAAGTAACTTATTTTACAACTGTTCAAATCATATACCGGTACCCTACTACTATGTACTATAAACGTGGTCATTTACGAATATGTTGTGCACAGGTGTAGTACTCTACTCGACCCCTTAACAAGCATCGTTACGCTCGGTCTCTTCATTTGGTCGCCGTAAGATTGCCAACAACAAAGGAAAAGAGCTCAACATGCTCAAATTAAGTACCTTGCCCTTAAGCAGGGATCGTACGGTAGTAAATTTTTGCGGTAGCGGTAACGGTATGGCTTTGCGGTAGCGGTAACGGTATGGCTTTGCGGTAGCGGTAACGGTATGGCTTTGCGGTAGCGGTAACGGTATGGCTTTGCGGTAGCGGTAACGGTATGGCTTTGCGGTAGCGGTAACGGTATGGCTTTGCGGTAGCGTAACGGTATGGCTTTGCGGTAACGGTATGGCTTTGCGGTAGCGGTAACGGTATGGCTTTGCGGTAGCGGTAACGGTGTGGCTTTGCGGTAGCGGTAACGGTATGGCTTTGCGGTAGCGGTAACGGTATGTATGGCTTTGCGGTAGCGGTAACGGTATGGCTTTGCGGTAGCGGTAACGGTATGGCTTTGCGGTAGCGGTAACGGTATGGCTTTGCGGTAGCGGTAACGGTATGGCTTTGCGGTAGCGGTAACGGTATGGCTTTGCGGTAGCGGTAACGGTATGGCTTTGCGGTAGCGGTAACGGTATGGCTTTGCGGTAGCGGTAACGGTATGGCTTTGCGGTAGCGGTAACGGTGTGGCTTTGCGGTAGCTGTAAAGGTATGGCTTTGCGGTAGCGGTAACGGTATGGCTTTGCGGTAGCGGTAACGGTATGGCTTTGCGGTAGCGGTAACGGTATGGC
>JAUCBJ010007993.1:0-20794 GCA_032718475.1 Nemertoderma westbladi
CAAAATCATAACAAAAAGTCCCGTGACTTTAGCTCTCTTATTTTCCAAGAATCCCGTTCAACACATGTAATCAGCAGTGAGACAGGATAATTTCAGTTCAGTAGCTCGGGATTGGTCGAAATCAGAACTAACTCAACGCAGGGCTATGGGTAACTGGGGCAACCTTCCCAAGCCGGCTGTCCAATCGAACAGCTCAGATCCCTCCTAAAGGATTCCAACGCCTTGGAAGGGGGAACTGGTTAGCAAAGAAAACAAATCAGTCATATCCCAGAAAAACCTTTACAGTAGGTTTCAGAGTATTTTAGCGTATGGGGGAAAAACTGGGTTGCGGGGCGAAGGGCCAGTTACATCCCACAGAAGCTTTTACAATATGATTAGGTGAGTGAGTGAGTTATGATAACAGATATACGTTCTATAATTAAGCCTACTAATGTTGGGCTAAAGACTGAAAACACAGAGATTCCTGAAGCCGGTCTTCTGGGCTCAGGACAAAATGTAAACATTGACCCATAATGCATTGCGCGATTTCTCGGAGGTTTCTGTACAAAAAGCAGGAGAATCGCTCTGATTGGTTGACCGAACAAAGAAACACCAGAGAACAAGGAAAAAGCTACACGTGTACAGCTCAGCTGTTAGCTGTCGTCATAGTAACTACACTGTTTCAAGAGGATCTAGCTAGCGCATTGCGTCATAGAATTGCTAATTATGTCCGCTAAAGTACACAGTTAGTTATGTCCGCTAAAGTACACATACAGAAGAAATGGCTTTTTATGTCCACTAAAACACCGGTACAGTAAGGGTACGGCCTTTTATGCCTGTTAAACCAACTACAGAGTACTTTACGGGGAAAATAACCGGCTAATTCCGCAAAAGCTTTTACAATATATCTAAAAGATACAAGAGATACATATCTAAAAAATTAGATATGTAATTGCTTGGTTTAGTGTTATGGTTACAAAATCAAAACTGTATTCTCATCCTTAATGGTAGCCTATATAATATACCATAAAGTAATTTAGTAAAAATGATAGCTATTACATGATGAGCTATGAGCTATGTACATGATTTGCTTACATACTATATAGTTTGTTTTGAGTTTCACCCAGTTTTTTTCATCATTGGCGATTATTCCTGTGGTGCAGGATATTCGCGGCTAATTAAACAATTACTGTACTAGTGTAGCAGCAGTGAGTTTCTGTTGTGAGGCGATGAAAAATCTATTTCTGGGCCAATTGGGATAATAAGATGGGGATTTACGATTTCATAGTTATACAAAGGGGATGCGAAATAGGTTAGCTTAACATGTCCCATATCAATAGAATCCCCAAATCCCTTTGTTTGGTACAAATCCTTTACGTAATTCCACATATTTGGAAAATCCGAAATTCTCCTCAAGTTGCACTTACACAACACGTTATAAACCGTATCAAACCGAACGAGCACAACGAACAATCTAATATCCACCTCAGTTATGCTCTCTCCAAAAACGTATCGGCTATTCTTTAGTATTTCTTCCACACGATCCAGCGCGGCAAACAGTTGCTTTGCTGCCGTCTCATATGTATCCTGCGTATTCGCAAGTCCTGCTCTATAAGTACTATTGATTATATCATCACGGGTCCATTCATTCATATCATCAATTTGAGCCCTTAAACCCTCTGGGTACACATCAAAGTCAGCTTGTTCCGGGGTTTTGGAGAACTTATTGAACTCGGAGTTGAGTATGCGGATAATATCGGCACTCTCATTGTTCACTATTGTGTTCGTTACCTTATCGAACGAATAGCACCGGAACGGTGATTCTACCGGTGTAACCCGGATCGGATTCCATGTAAGTATCTCGCAGTAGTTTCCTTCCCTGGTGCAGGGAATCTTTGGAGCAACCCGGGAAGGTTTCATCGAAACTCCATCCCGACTCACCCACCTGTGGGTGGACAATATCAACAGAAATCACATCCTCCAGTCCTTTTAATGTTCGTGTTATGAGAGCGCGCTGGGCAAAGGGGCATGATAGCGCAACATAGAGATGGTACCGACCGCTCTCCGGACGGTATCCATCCGTCCCTTCCTCGTTAATCCACTTCCTAAATGAATCGCTATGATTGGAAAACATTCTTAGATAATTATTTTCTTCTATAAAATAAATCTTCTAGAATCTTATGAATAAAACAAATAAGTGATATAGTAAATCCTGTAAACTAAAATAATGAAATCTACAAACAACCGCGTATCGACTGTTCTCGAGTTATTTACAGAAGCGGTACAGTTCTATGGTTCACCTTCGAGAGTGAGAGGTTACAAGGGGGGTGAGAACCGGGATTTTGCTGAGTATATGATCCTGAATCGCGGATGTAGAGGGGGGAGTTTCATTGCGGGACGCAATGAAACTCTTGTAAAATTGTTATTAAATTATTTGTATAATTAGCATTTAATTAGCATTAATTTGTATTTTTTAGTTTAACTTGTAAAATATAAATTCTACATACATTACAACTCAAATACTCATAGAATATTTAATTTTAATTATTAATGCCATAACCAAAAGTTTAATAGCAACAACCGTCTGCTGGTAATAATTATGTAATATATGAATATATTTAGTATTGATACTGTAATAATAATAATATAATATATATTATACAATATATAATATAATAATATATATAATAATATAATACTGATACTGGTATCTTTGCAAATGTTTTATAATTATTTCTTTGCAAATATTTAAATATATTTTTGTTTAATTGAAAATGACAAGTTGTTAATAAAGTTAAAATATCTTACAATTTGATGAATTGGAGGTGAGGTGATAGTGCAACTGCAATATTACCAGTGTTTTCGTAAATATCAACAAATGTGAAAGAATGTAAGTGAAAAATTCTAACACGAGCTCTCGTGTTAACTAACACATAACCTAGATAAAAATTTTCAACTAGTTTTTTTATAATATTTACCAGCCCAAGGGTTTAAAATCTGCTATTAAGTGATAATTAAGTAATACATTATAAAAAGTCCTTAAAGAACTATAAACTATCAAAGTGAATCAAGCAAAAAAATATTTACAACATGTTCAAGATGCCGCAGTATATGATGACCATAGAGCAAACGTATATATTTTATTTAGCCTACATGGTTAGTATGGTAATTAATTAGACTGTAACTAAGTGTTCATAAAATTTGCACCTGTGGTCTGCCTAATTATATTCGTCTATATAACACCATATGTGACACCAAACGGTAACTAAGTCGAACTGTTAACCCAGAGCATACGAGTTATTAAGTCGCAGCCATATTGGAAAGTGGATACTCAAAATTAAAATTAAAATTTTACCGTCGTATATCGGTGACTCTAAAATAATATTGCGACAATATCAAATCATTTCGTAGACACCATTCGTAAAATTAACCAAATTCTTAAATCTTTGAGTCTTAATTCAGTGCCCTTCCTATCTTCAATACCTCCACCCCTCAAAATGTTTCTACATATCTTAATATCAACTCACTCTTCTAAACTGTATGTTAGGTGGTGTGTAAGCTGAATGACTGCGTTAGTTACACAGTGTGTTGGGAGGCTCAGGGACCCCGGCCTGCCGGCCACACTGTGACTGTTGTCCTTAAATAATATCCCCATTGTTGAGGTTAATGAGCATTAACACCTCGGCTGTATACTGAGGCCGGAGTTAAAGTGGCATTTGCAGATTAATTCCATGATTAGTCGTGCAAGTGGAATTTGAACATGTTGCGTTCGGTAAAATAATATATTGTCAATAGAAAAGCTCTTAACAATATTTAAGTTTCTTTATTAGATCTACCTTAGAATATGTTAGTCCAGTCTGGGATAACAGTTCAGAGGAATTAAAAAACTCCCTGGAACTACTGAACAAAGAAGCGATTCGACTAATCTGCAACAAAGTAAAGGTGTCTTGTTCGTCCTCTGATTTATATGCTGAGTCTGGACTATGTACTCTTCAAGAGCGCCGAAACTTTCAGAAACTTGTAATTATGTATAAAATGATGAACGGATCCGCCCCTGGACACTGAAGGGCCACTCTCACCTCAACTTTTAGCAGTATTAGCCAACGCGCCAGCCGCTGCTGCCTTCAACAAAAAACAAGACGATATGCTAAACAATCTCGGTCAAATAAATAGCGCCATCGGCCACCTCACAAACGAAGTTGCCTCGCTAAAAAAACAGCTGAGTGTCGCTCAGGAAGCCGTTAACATTGTCAAAATCTTAAAACAAGAAAACGTAGATCTTAAAAAAGAAATTATTGAATTGAAGAAACATAACGACGTGCAGGACCAGTACACTCGGCGGAATAATATTCTGCTTCACGGTGTACCGGAAGACGATTCCCGGAACATGATTTCTCTTATCCAATCCCTGGGTGTTTCCCAGCGGGATATCGATGTTTATCATCGCCTCGGGAAGGTACCAAAGGGATCCAATAAACCACGGCCAATGATATTTCGGTTTAAGGGACATTCTGCGCGCATAACATGCTTTAAAAATGCTTGTAAACTGCCCCAAGGTATGTACTTCAGCGAACATCTCACAAATTCTCGAGCTCGTCTTCTGCGCAAGGCAAAGGATGAAAAGCGAAACGGTAACCTCCACGCCGCTTACTCAATTAACGGAGTTGTGCGCGTACGACAAGCCCCAGATACCAAGCCAGTCATTATTTATACTGAAGAAGGCCTTGACAACCTTTTAGCAGATGGAAACGTACCGTTAGATGGTTTTGCAACAGTAAAACCGAAGTCATGAAAAGGAAGTTCCTCAAAGTCGTTGAAACTTCCTCGACCCCGAAGTTCAAATGCGAAAGAATATCACCGATCGCCTGAATTGAACCAATCGACAAACAGCTATGCTGCATTGGATGATGATGTAGATGTCGAAGAGGAAATCGGTAGGTCTGTTACTCTCAACTCGTGGGGTGAGCAGGAGGAAAAAACTCCAGAGACAAGTGTTATAGAGGCGGATGATTGAACTGAATCTTATTGCAGTATTGGGTTTGTAGACTTATATCTAACTACTGAACAATATCTTCTACTAAAACTCTCGTTTTATAATTAACCCTTCTGATATTACATACAACAATAATTTCTGTTCATCCTCATTCATTTCGCCATAGTTCATCTCGAGTAGCGTAATGTCACATAAAACATATTAACACCCGTAGCTAATGTGTTAATTAATACTACCTAATTGTATTAAAACGGGACTTATTTGTATGTAACTATGTATTGAAGTCAGTCTTATCAATTTACGTAATTAAAAGAAAGACATTAGGTTGTGGGAAACATAATATCATATCTTGGTTCTTGTTATTGGATCTGTATCATCATTATCATGTCACAACTTGCTCCACCTGTTTCACCTTCCTGTTGGGTATGTTACTCTAGCACTGAAAACCCTGCCCATGCTTTTTGCTGTACAGTTTGTAAGGAAAATTTTCACTTTCAATGTGGTACTTTTTTAAACCTCAAAGAATTTTTGGTGGTGAAGGACAGACCTCAATATATTATTTGGTGTCTACATTGTGCGAGAGAACTGTTTCCCTTTAGCAATGTGGCATCTAATGACGAGGATATTTTTGACCCTGAATTTGTAACCCCGGATTTCTCTACAGAATATGAAACTACGGCTTTTGCAGACCTCGATCCCGATGTAAATATAATTGATGCATCGGTGGACGGTGGTTTTTTCGATATTGATTCCTTTAACAAAAAATTTCCTGAAAATTTACTGCCTCAAAAATCCACCGATGTGTCATTGTTTCATTTAAACTGTAGAAGCTTATTTAAAAACTTTTCTGCAATAAACGAGTTTTTATCGAGCATTAATCATAATTTCACATTTTTAGCATTTACAGAGCCCTTTCTTAAAGATGATATAACCATTAAACTCACTGAAATTGATGGCTACAATCCGCCATTCTACGATTTTAAGACAGACACTACTTCTGGTAGAGGTGGAGCTGCAATATACTTAAAAAAAGGGGTTACTGGTATAGAGAGAACCGACCTAAAAATAAATATTCCTGGGGTTGAAAATGTTTGGACTGAAATTCAACAAACAAAAAGTGACTCTAAAAATAATTCCCTAATCGTCGGCTGTATTTACCGGCCTGGTTCGGTCGACTATGATACCTTTATTTCAAAATTAGAGGCCCAGTTTGAGAAATTAAATAAAGAAAAATGTGATGTAATAATATGTGGAGATTTTAATATAGATTTGCTGAAACACACAGGGAATTCAAAAAGGTATCTTGATATAATTAATGCTTCTGGTTATAAACAACACATTAGAAATGCTACGCGAATTTTTAAGGATTCTAAAACGCTTATCGATCATTTATTTACAAATATTTCTCACAAAGTTATAGAGTCTGGAAACTTTCTTACTGAAGTTGGGTCTACAGACCACCTGCCAATCTTCGGAGTATTAAAAAATTTAGGTAGCTATTTTCATATTGAAAAGAAGTTTAGATATGACTATAGTAACTTTAATGAGTTTAACTTTTCTCATGATCTTGAAAACCCAGCGAACTGGAACTATAACGATTCTAAAATTCCTCTGGAACAAAAATACGAGGTATTTTATAACGATTTAAAGACGATATGTGATCAACATGTAAAACTTAAAGAATTTACCATAAATTCTAATCCAGTAAGAAAGCCTTGGATTACCAATGGGATTGCTAAATCCATTGAAGTTAAAAATAAGCTCTATGTTCGACAACTAACTTCCAAAAATAAACATGTTAAAATTGAGTACCAAAAGTATCGTAATCATGTATCTACAATTTTGAGGCTAGCCGAAAAAAGGTATTATGAGTCAGCTTTTCTCGAGTCTGGTCGAAATATGAGACGCACGTGGAAAATTATAAATATGGCTATTTCAAACAACACATCTCGTTGCACGCCTAAGCGTCTGCGTCTCAAACAAAACAATAGCCAGAATATAAGCGATAATCCTCAACTTATTGCAGAAGAGTTTAATACTTTTTTTACAAATGTCGCAAAAAACCTTGCTGGGAATTTGCCTCAGGCCAAAAGTTGCCCGCTAAAATTGATAAAGGGAATCAAATCATCTTCAAAGTCGTTTTCATTGATTGAAACATCAGCTGTTGAGGTTGAGTACCATATTCGCCTCCTGAAGGAATCTAGTTCAACAAATGACGTAATCCCAATCAAACTTGTAAAAATAGGGGCTCATATAATATCTCATCATCTATCTGATTTAATTAATGTATCCTTTCGCAGCGGAAAATTCCCGAATTCTTTAAAACAGGCAAGAGTAACCCCTGTCTAAAAAGCAGAAGACCCCCTAGAAGCAAGCAATTATCGCCCAATTAGTGTTCTCCCGGTTTTTAGTAAGATTTATGAAAAGATCATTTATGACCAATTAGCATCGTTCATATCATGTCACAATTTGTTAATTAATCGTCAGTTTGGATTTAGAAAAAATCGTAGCACCTTTCAGGCTATCCTTACTGTAACAGAACAAATAATTGACGCTATTGAATCTGGAGAATCATCTTGTGCCTTATACATCGATATAAGGAAAGCATTCGATACAATTGATCATAGTGTTTTGCTTAAAAAATTAGAATACTACGGTGTGCGAGGCAAACCCCTTAATCTATTTAAAGACTATGTTTCAAACCGAACCCAGTGCGTTAACTTAAACGGATATTCCTCTTCAATTGCCACCATAACAACTGGAGTCCCACAAGGTAGCCTTTTAGGCCCATTATTATTTTTGGTCTATATCAACGATTTATCCTCAGTTACAGATATGGAAACAACCTTGTTCGCGGATGATGCTAGTTTCATTACCCGCCATAAAGTACCCGAAAACCTTTTTGACAAAGTTAATGGGGAATTAATCAAAATCCAGGAATGGCTCGTGTCAAATCGATTAACGTTAAACGTGAAGAAAACAGAATATATTTTATACGGAAATAAATTTTGCGATCGTAATTTGAATATAGGAGGAACAAGGTTGAAACAAGTGCAACAGATTAAATATCTAGGTGTAATAATGGATGCTAATGTAACATGGAAAGCACATATAGAGTTTGTTTTAAAAAA
Organism: Nemertoderma westbladi; assembly: GCA_032718475.1. Taxonomy (NCBI): domain Eukaryota; kingdom Metazoa; phylum Xenacoelomorpha; order Nemertodermatida; family Nemertodermatidae; genus Nemertoderma; species Nemertoderma westbladi. Next base: position 8,104 of record JAUCBJ010007993.1, read on the forward strand.
AATATCAAAATGTTCAGGATTGTTTTATAAATTACGGCATCTGTTTTCTCTTAATATTTTAAAGCAACTTTACTACTCCCTCGTTCACCCATATATCCAGTATTGCTTAATAGTCTGGGGTCGAGCCAAACAAAGTCAAATACAAAAAATTCGCATTAAAGTAAATAAAATTTTAAGGTGCATCACCTATTCTGATAACCAAAGCCATTCATTTCCAATTTATCGTAATTTACGTATATTGCCGATTCAGCACTTACACTGTCTACAATTAGGTCTACTAATGCATTCCGTTTTCTATGAATATGAAGTTACTGACTTTTCAAAATCTTTTCAACGTGTAGGACAGATTCATCGACATCATACAAGAGCCGCAGAAACAAACAAATTTTTTATACCTCGGAAAAAACTAACACTTGGCCAGGCATCTCTTGCATACGCTGGGGCGAAATTGTGGAATAATATTCCGGAATATATATGTACCATTAATTCTAAAGGACTATTTAAAAACAATTTAACTAACGAATTATTCAAACATGAAAAACCGTTCATATAAGTACTACTTTGCAGTTGCAAATAATACAGCATAACCAATATTAAAATTGAGTTTTTACTACAATGGGCTGGAGTATCTGGAGTGACGACCCGGGGGTGAGGGGGGGGGGGGGGGGTGTAGTTTGTGCTTATAAACAGTTGGTATTGCATAGATCTGATCATCTTCATAATCATATCATCCATAGGCTTCACATTTTAGGGCGACCGCCACTCAACTCGCATTGCGACAAGGCGGCGTCCTACTTCATCAACATAACTTTGTCAGTTTTTAATTCACATTAAATAAAATGTGCAATTATAAGTATATATATACTGTAACAATGCTTGAAGTAAATAAAACAAATAAATGAAACAATTCGTTAGACTTGCGTCCTCCTTTTGCTCGGACCAATTTTTATAAAAATGCGTTTTTACCATCATCAGTAAGGCTATGGAACACATTGCCCATTGAGATCCGTAATTCTGAAACCCTCCAATCATTTAAAACTAACATATACCCTTTAGTATGCAATGTCCACTCTGTTCCACCATATTTCTTAATGGGTTCGCCAGCAATAAACGGTTTGTTATCCTGCCTGCGGTGCAATTGTTCATCTTTCAAACTTTATTAAACCATCTAAAAGTTGCCGGTGTGGTCACGTTAAAGAGGACGCATTACATTACTTCTTTGAATGCCCGTTGTACCATAATTTCCACCTCATTATGCAAGCCAATATTGTTTCTCTTGGTTTCTGTCCCTCTTTGTTTCTATTATTGCAAGGCCCCCAAAATAAGAATGATCTGAATGGGGCCGAATCCATAATTTATGCAATCACTGATTTTGTAGAGAAGACAGGAAGATTTAACCATTTGGGGTACTACAACTCCAATAACCGGGCATAATAATAATAATATCAAGTGCCGTAATTGTTTTTCATTTCATTTATTGCTTTGACTATAAATGTATGTCCTGCTGCAGATTACGGACTGTTACCTGAAATTGTATGTTGTTGCTATATTTTTAACTATTTTCATTGAGCCATAGAACGAGTTGGAGGCTACTTAGAGTGATTTGACAAATTTAACTTGTACAATATTATATATCATGTAGCATTATATATCATGTTGCAACATGTAGCATTATTCATTGTACGTGCAATTAATTTAGTGTCTACCATGGTCACTACAATATTTACGCTAATTAATATTACACTAAGAAATTGTAATATTGCATTGTAATAATGTATATTATATTTAACTATTTTGTAATTTGTAATTTGTTTTGACGATATGATGACTTTTGCCTTGTTTACCTTTTGGGTGTAGTTCTATCTAATTATAGTATGAATCGTTAGTGCTTACCTTTGCAGCAGTCTGGTGGTGTATGTATGTTGTGCACTTTTGCGTATGAGTGGTCTGCGTACTGTTTGTATGTATGTGTGCAATGTTCGTATGATATGTATGCTAGTTGTATGTCATCTTTTTGAAAAGGTATATCAATCTAAAATATATTTGGTGCAATTTATACAGTTTATCGTTATTGATAAACGGGCTTAACATGAGCTTTGGCTTATTGCCCAATCATCCTCACCAATGAGGTTAATAAAATAAATAAATGTTAAATGAAATGATGTTTCGCCAACTCAGAGGGACATAAAATTACACAAAAACTGCATCTGAACCTGGCTGTTTATAACAGTACTAATATTAAATAATGATTGCCAAATTATTTTGGAATTGATTGTCACTTTATGTTATTTTACGAACACGCGAAAGGAGTTCGTGAATTATTGAAACAATGGAGGTAAATACATTTAGGCAATGCTATGTGACAATTATTATTAAGTAAAAGTAAAGTAAAGTAAATTTTCTTCGGCCGCTAGACCAGGGATTACGCACAAAGTCTGACGACTTATTTCCAGTGCGGTCCCCCCATAACTAATTCTCCCCAGAGGAAACTCCAGTACTCATTTAGCTACCACTTAAGGATGCAAGTCAGAGAGGCGCCCGGGCTGGACCCTTTAAAGCATTTCGTGCCGAAACGAAAACCGCCCTGGCCAATGCGAGAATCGAACCCACGACCTACGGGAGATGTAAATTCAATGCAACCACTCCACCGTGGTGGAGTGTTATACACAATGTTATGCAACATTGATTTGTTATAAATAAATAAATAAATAAATAATAAAATGTTATAAATAATTAGTACCGGTATTGATAGTTGTTGTTGTAGTAGCGGTTGTTGAATCTTTCAGGGGATTGAAGTGCTTACATAAATGCGTAGACAAGACAATTGGAAGCCATTCGTAGCAGACTAATTCTCCCCCGATATTTTCTGTCGTGTTGATATGTCAGCGTTAACGTTACTTTTAGCTACAGTACCTCATTATTTCTGTTATATCCAAGGCGTCCTAATTTAAATAATAGTCCGGCGAATACTGTATATACCGTCTTTTCACTGAATCTTGTACATGGGAGTACATAGTAAAAAATATATGATATATGAAAATCATATGGCCCTGATTTGTTAGTAAGTGAGCATTTATATTATGGTTTGTGTTATTCTTTATTAACTAAATTACGTATCTTAGTAAATCCAATTCTTATACATGGATACATGCCTGAAAGTTTAATGCTAAGTATTATTATACCTTTATTAAAGGATCGTACTGGTGATGTAACGTCTAAGGACAATTATCGAGGTATCGCATTGTCAACGGTGCTCAGTAAAATTCTAGAAATTATTTTACTTAGTAGGTGTCATAATTATATTGCGACTAGAGGTAATCAGTTCGGGTTTAAACCGGGACTAGGTACAGAAACATGTGTATATACATTGAAGGAATTAATCAACTATTATCTTGCCAATGACACACCGGTTTTTGTGTGTATGTTAGATGCTTCCAAAGCCTTCGATAGAGTAAACCACTTTAAACTTTTTAAGAAATTATTGGCGTTAGGTTTCCCGGTATATATTGTACGGTTGTTAGCTTTTTGGTATAGGACGCAGCAAATGTGTGTCAATTGGGATGGAAATAAATCCTCAACGTTTACGGTATCTAACGGTACCCGCCAGGGTGGTTTATTAAGCCCGACATTATTTATTGTATACGTTGACGGTTTAAGTAAACAACTCACTGACACGGGTGTAGGTTGTTGTTTAGGAGGTTTACGTATAAACCATATCATGTACGCAGATGATTTGTGCTTATTGTCAAACTCAATGATTGGCCTGCAAATACTAATTAATAAGGCAGTATCTTTTGCAAATGCTAATTCAATTTTGTTTAATACAGTAAAGACTAAATGTTTATATTATGTGCCTCAATGTTGCAAAGGTTTGGAAGTAGGTAGGGTCTATCTATATAACAGACCAATCGACATAGTAGAAAAATTCAAGTACCTAGGACACTGGTTGCATTGTAGTACGGATGATGACTTTGATATTAAATCACAGACGTGCTCGATATACGCTAGGGCGAATATGCTCGTTAGAAAATTTGGAAGATGCTCAGATAATGTTAAAAAGTGCTTATTTAAAGCTTACATAACACCAGTGTATTGTAATGCATTGTGGGCACGGCGTAATTATACTGGTGCAGTGTTTAATAAGCTATCGGTTGCATATAATAATGCTGTTCGTTTATTATTTAATGTCCCTAGAATGACTAATGATGAACCGACGAGCATGTCATTGAAATTTGGTAGGGTTAACCTACCAATGTTCGTACACATTCATCATGCGTCTCTGGGTAGTCTCGAGAGAAGAGTATCTAAATCCAATAACGATATTTTAAGTACTACATTTAATTTCTGTCACCAATACAGTAGAATATTTAGTTAGGATAATAATATGTGCTATTTAATTATATTACTAATAAGTCTTGTATCAGTTGTGTTAGTGTATATATATATATATTTTACTATGGGCCGTATAGCCTGAAATAAACAATAATAATAATAATAGTAAATGTTTTGGGTGATTTTGGTACGAAATTTTATTGAGATCAATATTCCGACGGATTCCTCGCTTGCATCATTTAGGATTTTCTGTAATTTGCAAATAAAAAAATTGTTCCCAGGAACGGTAAAAACAATTCATTAATTACTTCCATATATTTTAGTTATAAATTTACTTTTGGAAATGAACACATGGTAGGCCTACATAATCCCATTACAATTAGACTTAATCACCGGAATCCCAATCTTATGGCACACTTTTATGGAAATGTTCATTTCAGTCACACCTCAGATATTTTTGCTGTAGACGAATATGTAAAGTGTAGTTATTGCAGGTATTTAACTGGAAGATGAAATTACTACACCCATTGTATTGTGCGATGGTTTTTTAAATATATTAAAATTGGTGTTGATGCAATGGTATGTTATTGAATATGTTTGGTTTGCTGGAAGTTGAATTTAATACACCCCTTGCAATTTTGGAAAGGTTTTATTTATTTATTAAGATACGACCAGAAATTTAGGATTTATTTTTGAAGCAATGGTACAAAGTTTAATTAATTTTTAAAATTAATTTAACTGGCCTAGACGTCATTATGGTTACGATATACCACACCCTTTAACTTGAAATCAGGGCTATTCCCATTGGATGATTGGCTTAGTGAGTAAAAACGTTCTGGAACATACCACTGGAGGATCGAAAATCGTATTGCATTTGCACAATATCGGATTATTAATGATACCCACCTGAATCGGTTAAAACATTTACTACATGCAAGGTATAATGCAATATCTGCCGGACTATTAATAGTTTAGGATGGCTTGGTTGATCCATCGTAATTCACCGATGTTCTAGGGTCAAAGAGTAAACAGTAAGACCGTAAGACACATACAGTTACCGCAATAAATTATTATATGTTGCAACCAAACCAGACACAAAACAAAGCAAGTTAAACATGAGGATTACTTGGCTCTCGTATATGAACGAGTATTAATTTATCTAATAATTTAACAATAAAATATTTTTAATTTTAACAAAGGCGCGACTACCGAATCAACAATCTATAATCGCTCATTCTGTTGTTGACTGATTAAAGTATACCGGTACATTTTGTTTCACTTTACACACTTAACAAGTAATGCCAATAATAGCGGTCAAATTTTCATCTCTACTATAGTACAACCGCAAATGTTGTTGAACTGATCTGTGACGTAGCTAGTGATATGGTAGTTTCCTTTGGGGATGTGGGAAGGGATCTTGAAGTGGTGTTCGAATTTGTGCAGCCCTTTGGGGATGGGGCAGTCCAGTTTGAAGTTGTTTTCCGGATCAGAAAGTTCGCAGAGATCGTATGTATTATCGTAGAGATCCATTCCGTTGAACTTTACTTCCAGGTAAACTTTGCCGTCGTCAACCTTGGAAGTAATTGGCCGGTTAATTTGTGTATTATTATAATAGCAACTACTGTAGATCTTTAAATGCACATCACCAAAAATTGCCAAATTAAAACTAGTTAACGTTCAAGGTTAGAAATATAAAAAGTAAAAAATGCTCACTGGAATCACAACTTTTTATAACTTTTTGTGATCGTTTAATGTTTAAAAGCTCAACCTCTTTGTGTAACTTCATTGTATTAACTGAATATCAACTACATTTCAGATGGACTAAAATGTAAAATGGAAGTGCAGTTTCTGTTACAGCTATTTGTGACATTAATGGACATTATTATATAAGAGTGATTGTAATTTAAATTGACATTATATAAGAGTGAATGTAATTTAAATTGACATTATATAAGAGTGAATGTAATTTAAATTGACATTATATAAGAGTGAATGTAATTTAAATTGACATTATATAAGAGTGAATGTAATTTAAATTGACATTATATAAGAGTGAATGTAATTTAAATTGACATTATATAAGAGTGAATGTAATTTAAATTGACATTATATAAGAGTGAATGTAATTTAAACTAACGTCATTTTCTAAGGTCCTGTTCAGATACAATATATTTTGTAGTCCTTTGGTCTTAGGATCTTCCGCAAGGATGACTTTACCGATAACTAAACCACCGCTACACGTTGGCCAGACGTCGCCGATGTCCACTAGATGGCGTTCAGCTACCCAGGCGTCCCACTTTCGCCTCGATGCCACTGCTCGTAGACAGACAGACAAGGTATTCAATTATAATTATTCATATTTTTCTAACTTTACTATTAGCTCGCTAACTTTCAGAGTAAATATGCCTATCTTCGAAACCCACCATTATTGCAACCAATGATGTTCAGATTTACTATTACCACCCCCTTGTTTATACAATGCCTACGTATTTATAGTTAATCCTAGTTGTATAATGAATAGTCTATCAGATTTAATAACTCTTTATTAACAATTCACATTTACTTGTTTTGGAACTTTCTATTTGGAAAAATATATTGTATTTATCGAATTAAGAAATTTTCTAAGAAACAACACTATTAAGAATTTGTCATGTTTAACTTAACACCAATCACCATCGTTATATACCGTATGTCTACTAATAAATGGTGTTTACGTTACTCACATTCCTCTGCATTCATAATAGCTGGTTTCCCCGCTTTGTTCATGGAGTTAACTGAATGTTTGTTCTTTAGCAACGTTTCCTTTGTATCGTGGACGAAGTATGAGAAAAATACACCAACGCCAGTGACTCCAAGGAGAAGTACAACACCAGCTACGATCTTAAGGGAATTCATCCTAATTCTCAAAGACGCCGTGATTGCAGATTAGCCGCCAATTAAACGAATAATTGTTAAAATTATATTGCTCTTATTACAAAACAATTGATGTCAAAATCTAAATTTAAATTACGTATAAAAAATAATTGCGCAACTAGAGCACCAAATCATTTATCCCACCACCGTATGATAAAAGCAAATATTGGCTTTGAATTGCCACTGATCGGAGGTATTTGTACTAATATATTATTTGAGATAATGATTAATGGGTAAGTCATTTTAAAGAGTCACTAAGTTCTCCCTGTAGAATCTATTAGCAACCTTATCTCTTTACATTTTTCCAACGTCTATAACTATAAGGAAACGTTCGGTTAATCAACCCAAAGAGAAATAACGTCGTAGAAATGCAACTAAAACAAAGGTTACCTACTAATTAACACTACCGGAATCAGTAATAATCAGCCCTGGTATTCCATTTTACTGAATAGTTGCAAAAAACATAGTTTCTGAAATAAATTGTTGGCTGATTAATTTATTGATTCCAATATTTCAACCGATATAATAAATATTGTGCGAAAAATATTGAGACTTATATTTTTCCCAATGCTCATGATGCCATGCACCTCGAAACATTCGCTGCAAAGTGCCGCCACCAAAGTACCGCCACCAAAGTGCCGCCACCAAAGTACCGCCACCAAAGTGCCGCCACCAAAGTGCCGCCACCAAAGTACCGCCACCAAAGTGCCGCCACCAAAGTGCCGCCACCAAAGTGCCGCCACCAAAGTGCCGCCATCAAAGTGCCGCCACCAAAGTGCCGCCACCAAAGTGCCGCCACCAAAGTGCCGCCACCAAAGTGCTGCCACCAAAGTGCCGCCACCAAAGTGCCGCCACCAAAGTACCGCCATCAAAGTGCCGCCACCAAAGTGCCGCCACCAAAGTACCGCCACCAAAGTGCCGCCACCAAAGTACCGCCACCAAAGTGCCGCCACCAAAGTGCCGCCACCAAAGTGCCGCCCCCAAAGTACCGCCATCAAAGTGCCGCCACCAAAGTGCCGCCACCAAAGTGCCGCCACCAAAGTGCCGCCACCAAAGTGCCGCCACCAAAGTGCCGCCATCAAAGTGCCGCCACCAAAGTGCCGCCACCAAAGTGCCGCCACCAAAGTGCCGCCACCAAAGTGCTGCCACCAAAGTGCCGCCATCAAAGTGCCGCCACCAAAGTGCCGCCACCAAAGTAATGCCACCAAAGTGCCGCCACCAAAGTGCCGCCACCAAAGTGCCGCCACCAAAATGCCGCCACCAAAATGCCGCCACCAAAGTACCGCCACCAAAGTGCGCCACCAAAGTGCCGCCATACCAAAGCGCGAATGATTCATTCGTTGACGGCGTTGGGATGCGTTGTGGGTTGGTGGGGGGGGGGGGGGGGGGGGGTCGAATATGTGGTAGGGAGGTGCTGAATTAGCAGAATTCTGTACATTGATAAATGGTCGAATTTCCTTTCATTTTTAGTTAGTACAATTAGGTAGAAAAAGTAGGTGAGAGTACAGTAGGTTTTATGACTAATTATTGTTTTTATTTTAAATTACTCATGCGACATAAAGTAGTAGGCCTATATTATAGTCTTACTAATAAAGCACAAGTCCGTTTTGTAACTGGACGGACCCATGGAAAATAGTCAGGAGAGGAGCGGAGCAAGAGGAATCAGTTTGTGTTAGGCAATGGAGTTGCTTTGCGATTGCGATTTAAATACCCGTTTACCTAATAATATATATTATATATATATATTAAGAATGCTGTGCCGGCTTCTCGACAAAATTGCACCGCCACAACTCCCTATCACCCATGACATTTGCTAGATCATTCGCATCTTCAAGGCCAGCGTCCTTTAAGAGGCGTTTCAATAAAGTAATGGGCTGTCCACCATGCTTATTCACTCCACGATGCCGCCAAAGTACAAGATTATGCACTGGCTAATCCTCACGGCGAAAGCAATGTCCTGCAAAGCGGAGGCGGTTCCGTTCAAGTGTCAAACTAAGGGAGACTAATGAAACACCTCCAGGGTTGTATAGAGTCTGACTCCCATAAGAGTACTGGTACTGCTGCTGCCCTAAATAATCAAACCTTGAGGTACCGTTTTATTCTATGTGACTTCCAAATCCTGGACAAACTATGCAATGCTGCCCATGCCTTCTCCCCTTACATATCCGAAGTTCTTCACCTGACTTCCGGTCGCATGACTCTAAGTACCGGTAGCAGAAATCGTTCACAAGCTCAAGCAAACCATCCATGGAACTTATGCCCTTACTATCAGACTTCACTGTAATAATTTTGGTCTTCTTGGCCTTAATTTGGACCAATGGCTTGGTTGGTCGGGGTAGAACACGAGAGTAGCCTCAACTCCAGAATCCCTCTCCCCTCACAATCTCAATTAATAAAACTAGTCTTTAATGTTGTCTTAATGATCCAACAACAATAAATTAAGCCAGCCTTGCATTCTTCGTCCCTAATGTTATGTTTTTATTGTTAGTCAGTGACGTCATGATGAAATGAGAGGGCTGTAGTAGCAATGGCATTTCAACTCCGCTTACTTTTTGACATGGGTCCGTCTAGTTACAAAACTGGTGTGCGTACACGCTACGCCGACAACGTCAGTGCCGACAAAGACAAATATGAACCTGTAACATATGTTCTCATGACTATCGTTTATTGTTTTGGTTAGAATAACATTCCATTGTAACCTATTATTTTCCTTCAATTGATAATTAACATTAATTAGCGTCAATAATAGTTGTCGGTTTTGATTGTCGCTTATCGGCGTAGTGTTTACATCCATACAAAACCGACTTGTGCTTTATTAGTAATACTATAAAGTTGTAGACCTACTACTACTTTACATCGCGTGAATTTCGTAGTTAAAAATATAAACAATAATTAGCCATGAACAATTATCCATACTTTCGAATACAATTTGTTATTGAGAAATTAAGATATATAAAATGGGTGATATATATAAAAGTAACTTTAAGAAATGCACCAATTAATATTTTCTTTATGAATGTATAATCTAATTTATTGGTTTGGATTGAAACCCCTTTAATAAATTATAAATCAAGCAAATTCGTTTACAAAATTTCTAATTTACTGAAGGACTCGCTATAACTATCTATAAACACACACTATATAAATATAACAGAGGCACTTCTAATTATCGCTTCTCGGCCTTTTGGCTAAGATCATGTGTAGTATCTGTTCTTGTCAGCTTAATATCTGGCACACTGCTCACTGAGCAGTTCCAATATTAAACTGATTTTTGCAGTGCGGCTGTGAGTAAGGGGCTTGCTCCACTCCAGCCACGGGTTGGCCTGGTATTGCACTGCCTCCAGGTCCGGCCCACACCCACCTTCGGGTGGGTGTCACAAATCAAAATCTTAATAACGAACGATGTTTATTCTAAATACTTTCCACGAGTTAATTATTTTTGTATGCCATATTATGTATTTCGTAAATTTTGTAGGACAATTAGATTCGATTTGAGTAATGTGGAGCTTTATGCAATGTATCTAACTCAAATTGTTGACTATAATATACTAACTAACTACCAAACAAAAATCGCCAAAAGACACTAAGTCATCACAGTAGCCCTAGCCCCAATCGGTGGGGTAGTAAGATAATCAATTTCTGGTGAATATCTCAGATCCTTGATAGATCCGTAGATGTCAAATAACTGTAGCTTGTAAATAACTGTAGTTGTACGCGGGCGAAGGTTGCACCCAACCAAACAGAGAACCGCAACGGTACCGTTGATTGTGAACGGGTTCTGGGCAGTGTACCGCGCGCCGGCTTACCGCTAGACTAACCATTGGGTCCAACCAAACTACCTGTCTACGGGTAATGACTGCTTGTTCAATAGAGGTGGATTAATGGGAGAGTAAGTGTCAGGGACAAGTGGCTGAACTGGTTAGCGCTACTGATGTGACCTGATAGCCCTAAAGTATGTAGCGCTGGTTCAACCCCCGGTGGCGTGCTTCCTCATTTTTTCCATTTCTTAATCATAAAATTTAAATTTATATTACTTCATTAATTACAGTTGCATGTAAGAGCTCAATTCCAATTAACTTACCCCCACACGCCACACACCCACAACCCTGCAAAAACTGCTTTTGAAACACATTGTTGTTGTTCTAGTTCTATACCTGATTTTAAAATCATTTTTCGAAATAAACATGACGTTATTTCATCCTTAATGGCATTGTTTTTTTTTATGGCGAAATAAATAAGAATATATCCCGCCATGACCGTTATATATGATCACCGGCTTCAGATAGGAAATTTATTACTGTATTTTCAACGACCCATTGTCATTGACACACTAAAGGATTGTCGTTCGCACTGCATGTTAAAGTTTTCGGATTTAGGCATTATTTGATTCTCCCCACACCATGTTTATTTAATATCTGATACCCTTGCTGCCTTGCCTGTACGGTTACACTGTGTACGATGAGATGATGACTCATAATCACGCCATAATGGTGTCGTTCGGTCAATCCTACTGGTACGGTACTGTGGTACTATTGGTAGCCAGGGTCGAATGTTTACAGAGGTCGATGTTTTACTGTAGCCTATGCTTTATGTGCTATGCAGTACCGCTACCGGTACATGCTTGCATTGCCGATACTATTTCTGTTTAATTAATAATAATACTGTAATCAGAGGTAAATACAGTAATTGAGTAATAGCGCAGTAATCTCTGGTAGTTAGCCATAGCCATCCAACCCATTGCATAATTTAATTAAATTATGAAACAAATCTATTGTATTTAACAGTTTAATTCTGATTTTATTATTTAATTAAAGCCTATGCCATACGTCGGTATCAGCCGAATTGAACGTCTTAAGCAACCAGATCATTAATATAAATAATTCATTAAAACTGCAAGGTAACATCTAAAACATGGGTCAGCACGTATCGCGAGAGGATTTCCAGTGGATATACACGGACGAACCCCATGCAACTCGTCGGAAAGCGATTCTAATAAAACATCCCGAGATAAAAACTCTATTCGCCTCCGTAGACAATTCGTTGAACTATATAGGATGCTTTATGGTGCTGTTTCAGATCATGATGTGTTGGTTATTGAGGGACTCCCCCTGGTGGGTCGTGTTGGTATTAGCTTACGTGTGCGGCGGCATTATAAATCATTCGCTGACTCTAGTTATCCACGAGATAGCTCACGGACACAATTTCTCCTTTAAAAATCGCACGAAATTTATCTGCCGATTATTAGGAATGATAATAAACCTACCGATAGGACTACCGGTTTCAATCTCCTTCCGTAAATGGCATCTCGATCACCATCGTTACATGTCGGACGAGATTATAGATACCGACATACCGACGGATTGGGAAGGGCGCTTGTTCAACACGACCTTCCGTAAAGCCGTGTGGCTCCTCTTAAACCCACTCTTCTACGCCTTTCGACCGATGA